>LLCD01001416.1:0-11114 GCA_001414355.1 Hymenoscyphus salicellus
ACTATATAGAGTAAACTACTACTTACTATAATAAATACAGAGTTAAACGGAAACTACTACATTAAGCGAACAACTAAGTAAGGAGAGAAGAGAGTTCCAGAGGAGCTGAAGCTTATATACAAGATGCCAGCAGCACGCACGTGATCTAGTGCTACACATGACCTGCCTGTCAGATAGCATGTGCTAACTAAGCCGGGCTCAGTTAGCTATTTTTCCATCAGCTGTGTGTGTGGTTACAAGTTCCTCTAACTCCGTAACAGTATCCCCACCGGCTCCAAGCTCTGATAAGGGTGCGATAGGGAGCCTTAATACTACAGGCTTCCTTTGTAATCGTTTCAAGGGGTAGGATGCGGCGGTCATAGTGGCCAGTTATCCATAGGATCATTTGATCGATGTGTTCGTCTGTAATAGAAGCAGGCAGACCTAGCTTCTTAGAGAGGGGACGGGTTCGGCGTTCAGTGTCTTGGAGGGTCCATTTCCAGGCAGTATTTCTAGCTAAATTTAGCTCTTTAGCAGCAGCTGATTTAGACATACCACGTTCTAATAGATAGATGAATCTTGCCTTCTTTGGCGTGTCCCATTCATGGCGTATGCGGCCCATATTGAGGAGTAGTAGTGATGATAATGATAGTAATGATGGTGATGATGATGGTGTTAATGATATTAATGATGTTGTAGAAGCTGCTAGAACCTTAAAACAGCGGCAGAAATCGCTCACCGCCTTGTTCCCTCAATTGTGGCAACCCCCTTTCGTACTTGATGAGTGAGACGAGTGGGCTGCTTATACTCGTCATATTTGCATGAACTAGTCGCCGGGTGGATGGGTGCTGACTTTTCGGGTTTCTGGTCGGATGTAGAGAGTATCGGCCGTATTTACTTTGGGAAAGGTGTGTAGTTTTGACATGTGACTGGACCAGAAATTTGTCTACCTATTTAGGAGATAGCGACTAGCAGGAAATAAGACGAGCTAGGAACTGAGCGGATAGACAACATCGGGAGACTAGACAGCTGTATTTAGCCTCCTTCTCCAATTTAGACGTGTTGGTGTTTCGTCCAGGGTGATGTGGCAGGCAAAGTAGAGAGAGGAAAAGCTTGGTTGAATAAATTCCCCATAATCAAATGAGTGTAATGAAATATTCCTCGCATTCTTCTCCTTTTGTTCGATCAACACAGTGATTCGATGAATCCTCCAGAGCTGCCGGAAGATTTTGCTGAACCGGGTGGTGTTTTTCGTAGTCCGATAATGTACCAATCCTCCGATACTGACCTTTAGCATTTTCCATGGATTTAAGCATTAGATAGTTTGCGTTTCCTCTCTCGTGGTCGCCTAAAAGTAAAAGATATACAGAAATCTTACGATATCTGGGCGAGACAAGGTCAAAGGTGAATAAAGAAATGCTATCATCAACACAACTGAAATCTCCGGATTCTAGCTTGTTGAATTTCGTTACTCGCAACGATTCGCATCGTACAGTAATTGACCCAAAGCTGACGCCGGCAAACTCATCCAAACAAGATGGAACGATAGTGGCGTCTGTAACAAGTATTCTCAACGTTCCCGCACCATAGAATTATACAGGACCTTCAAATGAGGCCCATGACCAACTTTGTGCTCTATAGGCCACTGGTCGAAATCCACGAACAGCAGTTCCGCCTTAGTGGTTCGATGTTATGGGACACCAATAGAGAAAGTTCTCAATATTTTCTCTCCATAAACCGGCAAGATACTGATCATTCGTGTGGGATTTAGCGAGTTTTGCAATCCCAGCTACAGCAGGAAGTTTGCCACTTTCCTTGGTGAGGGACGTTGCAGAGTACTGAACCACTGCGTTCTCCCAAAAGTTTAGCTCAGAAGAGGGGTCACTTCTGCGAAGATGCCCAAGCCGATCGGCAAAATCAGGTGTTAGGTTAAACCCATAAGGCATTAACTCGCAAGCATGCAGTCCTCGACACTCCCAGAACATCTGGTTTCTCCAAAGTGTAGGGTACGTGGATCAAGTAGTCGCTCTTGCAGAACCCACCCTCTTCGGCAAAGTAGTGATTTATCAACATTATCAATCCAGATCTTTTCATTTACAAAACTGAATATCGATGCGCCAACTTGAAGTTTGAGTTGTATATCTGTGGGGTTACTTTGGCTGAAGCAACCCCCCTGACCGTTTGATGAGGCTGTAGCGGCGATGCTTAGCTTTGATCCACGATAAATATCGCACATGGTAACAGATTCTCTCCTCCACTAAAAGAGGAAACGTCAGCGAGGCTCAGAATTTCAAATTGCAATATGCTGTCGTCATTGAGAGTCCAAAAACATACATCTTCAGGGTTGTCTTGAGTTATGCACAATGCATCGATCCAGATGTAGAAAGAACCCAAGTCTTCTGGTAACAAGTATTGAATCTCGAAAAGTGTTGGACAACAAATCAAATGGAATATGCTCCACGAGCGTCTGGATGTTGTTGTTCTGCAATTTTGGCATGCTACTGGAACCCCAGCAATGGCTCAAGGTCAAGTAATCTATTTGTACTGATATAGATTCCGTTGTGACAAGACGGATTTCATCATTGGAAGAGCCGAGGAAGAGAAGAGGAAGAGAAGCTGCGTATGAAGCTTGCATGAAATGAGACCAGTAAAACAGGAAAGCTCTTCTAGACAGGAGAGAAGCCACCTTCCTGCAAGGACGAAGTTTTCGTCGGAGTCCATGGCCGTTGAAATCTTGTGTATTCCACCCAGTTGACTTTCTACGTATTTCGAGTTAGATGGCTTGAATTACGAGGGCGATAGAACTATTTAACCTCTCGGTGGATAAAGAAACGGATAGATTCGCTGTGCTCGTACACCTTGATTTCAATTGTCCCATCCGAGTATCGATCCAAGGACCTTCTATGGTATCTTCGTGATTCTGAAGTCTTAATAGCGAACATGCTGCAAGGCCGACAGCCAAGGACAATTGAACTTTCTAAATCATCATATACCAAGAAAATGTGAGTTTGACTAGAACCCCAGTGATCCAAATTCTCAAAAATTATCTGACATTCCTTGCATAAGCTTGAGAACTTTACAGTATCTTCCGGTGATTCGTTTTTCGTATTGTAAGAATTCATATCAAGGACAACCTAGCTTGACACAGACGGGGGGTGGTAACCATCAGTGAATAGCTCCAACATGAACAAATTAAAGGATTACTTTCGGCATCTCAGAGGTATATACAATGTTATAGTCGCCATGGTGTGGGTGTTTTGATGTCATGGGAAGGATTGAGGCTGGTGCCTTATCTAGGCTACGCTGTGTACGACAGCCGGAAATTTCAGTATTGTTAATATGGTGGTGCTACTGAGTAACAAGCCAACGGTCATCTGGCGCGAGGTAAATTGTCCAGCTCCAAAGAAACATCTTCCAAAAGCTCCATCAACTCCGCAACCTCCCTTTGGTCTCCTTTTCTCACCAGAGGTCTCAACTGACTCACAAGCCCCGATAGAGCTGGAATGCTAGTAATATACCTCTTCTGCATCCCTCCCGCTACCTTCGTAAGTAGCGCAGTCGCAAGCTGAAGAGCCGCGATCTGAAGTTCAAGAATGATGGGATTTGAACTCTTGGTTGGTTTTATAGACGCCGTCATTGGGATTGCTGCCAACCACTCTTCCTGTGGAAATGATGTCGTGGGATGATCCAAAACAGCGAGTAATACTCGAACGATTTGAAGCCCCCGGGAAGCTTCAGCAAATCCCAAGGACTCATTCGTTGTATTCGACCCCAGCAAGTCCTGGGAAATGGATTGAAGATCTTTGGAAAGCACTACCCAACCATTCTGCTCGAGAAACCCCTGCACTCCGTTGTCTGAAAGGACAATAACCTCTAAAGCTAGTAGTATTGGGTAGCGAAAATCGACCGTTATGCTACTTTCTTTGTAAAGTTCCATGAACATATCCATGAGGCCACTACTCTCATTTCGCAAGTTCTCGTTCTCATCCTCTCGAATCCAGATTGCAAGCGCTCTGATACCGGCCAGAATCAATGGATCGGTCATGACATTATCTTTCATGGACTCCCATGTCAAAGTGAGTCGCGTCCCTTCAGATGTAGCTGCAGTTCCAGTACGGGCTGATGGGTGCAGACCTGATGCTCCAGCAAAAGATGCATCCCATCTATCGCGAAGATATTCGATTGTGAGCGAAGTGGTTTCGGCGATATCCTTTCTCAATTTCAACAGGAGATCTGGTGGCATACTGAAAGCTGGAATTCCATCCCCTTCGTCGTCAAGACTTCTTACGAGGAGGCCTATGAAGCTAGAGAGAATGTCGAAACCTGCGGCTAGCCGCTGAGAAGTGAGGGTATACTCTGCACTGTTGAGCTTTGCAAGTAATGAAGGAAAGGATGAACGCAGATCTATGAGGAGCAAATTAAGAAGGAGGTATGAAAATGGTTTGCTCTCGGCGGTATCTGAGGCATTATTTTTGAAAAGTAGAATGGGACACTGAGTGGGATATGCTTGGAGTAGCGCAGCCGCGAGACAGGTATAAGCAGCTCTCCCAGCCGAAGTAGGCTTTCTTGACACCAGCTTTCGTAAGCTTGAGACTAGGGGAATGAGCCATTGCGGATTTGGATTTAATGCCTGAGAAAAGTTAGATTGAAACTGAGAAAAGACTATGTATTTGACTTACCTCCGGCTCCAGTTTCGGGAAGAAGCTACCCAGTGATTGGATCAGTGTGACTGCGTCGGTCTGTTTGAAGACAACAAGGAGGGCAGGAATGATTTTGTCAATACTTGCGCGAACTGTTGCTATCTCGCTGCCAATAATCGATGCGTTCATCCAGCTGTAAGTGAAAACATCGAGCACCAAACGGTGTTGAGTTGCAATTTCTGTCAAGGGTGTAAAGTCATCTACAGCGTGGAATTCGACAGCTCCCTCCGTGTGGCCTACGATTGTAAGAAGCGTCTTAAGAACCAACTCGGTGGTTTCCGGTGAACTGATTCAGTGTTAGATGTTGGTTTGGATGGGGGGGGGGGTACCCCAAACCTTTGTACTAATGTTTTGGTCAGTGGACCTATCCTCGCCGTCAGCCTCTTCCCCTTGAGGTCATTTTCCGGCAATAAGTTGGCGAATGTATGAAGAATGGGCACAGCTAGATCAACCATGTCTTTTGCCTCGGCCTTGCTAACTTTGTCGTTCTCTTGAGCTCGAAGAAGACGATCCAAGAACTTTGGGGAGAGTGTCTCCCATAATATGTGCATGCGTTCCGGGTCTTGCACTAATTGTCCATTATCAAGGACGCTCTTGAGAAGTGCAAGACCAACAAATCTTGATGTGTCATTTTTCGTCTTAAGAAGTTCTTTTAATTTCTCAAACGTAGCCGCAGGATCAGTCAAACCTGTAGCTTCTGTCGATACATTTTCTGTGTTCGCAGCATCAGACATCTTAGAGATTGAAGAGTTCTGCCTTCACGACCGAAAAATGATGTTTTGATGATGCCCTGTTGCTCTCCGGTCCACGTCTTTCTTTTTCGAGGTAAGCATTTTGGACCGAGGTTCTGCCGACTGGATCCCTTCTAGGTTCGAGGCCATACAAGTACAATACGTGAGATACCGGACAATCCAAAACAACACAGAACAAGAACATCGTCTCTCGACGAATATGCAACTAGAATTATCGAAAATTTAAGAATGGCCAGTTCATCGACCGGCTACTTTCCGCAAACATCTCGCGGCAGCGCATCGTCGAGCCAAAGCCCCCCAAGGAATCCTACAGTCGAAGACGACAGCGATAACGATGATCCCGTCGCAAGCCACTCTCGAGATCAAGAGCTTCTTTCTCAAGATCCCCTCGTAGGAGATGAGGCAGACGCAGTGTCTTTCAAACGCAAGCAAAAGCAACCTGCGGGATCGCGTTTCCTGTCTGCCTTTACTGGCAATGCAAGCGCAACAAGACAAACGACACCTTCTCCTACAGGTGGAACGAATTCGAATAACGGGAGGCCATTGGGATTGGGAATAAATAGCGGAGATTATGAAAGTACACAGAACGCAAATACGAAAGATGGAGGCCCTTTGGACTGGTACGTGGAGGGGCCAGGTCGCAGAGTTGGGTATGAGGATATGACGGCCATTGATTGGATTTTCGAATACACAAAAGAGAGGCAACGTCTGCGGGTTCTATATTCAAGCGCCACGGGTCTTCTAGGATATGCGCAGCAGACTCTGGATGCCAGTCAAATATGGATTGTCCTGATATTGACGGGGCTTGCAGCAGGCGTGTTTGCCGCCGCAATAGATGTCGCCAGTGACTGGCTGGCAGATGTAAAAACAGGTTATTGTTCCGCGGGAGTGGACGGAGGGCGTTTTTATTTGAACAAATATTTTTGTTGTTACGGTTATGATGGATATACCCAGTGCCGGGATTGGGTTTCTTGGAGTAATGCTTTGAACATTACATCGGCTGGAGGGGCATGGTTTATAGAATATTTCTTTTTTATACTGTTTTCGGTACGTTCTCTAGCCCTACCATATATCTTTAAATCACGCACGCTTACTTTAATATTTCAAAGGTCGTTTTTGGGATTTCGGCAAGCATTTTAGTTATAGAATACGCACCTTACGCAAAGCATAGTGGAATTCCGGAAATTAAGACTGTACTAGGAGGGTTTGTCATTCGGCGGTTTATGGGAACTTGGACTTTGATCATAAAGTCACTCGGACTGGTATATACACCCAATCCTCATGTTTGGGGTTACACGTCACTAATTGAGATAGTGCCTGGCTGTCGCATCCGGTATGTGGCTTGGAAAAGAAGGTCCTCTGGTGCATGTAGCATGTTGTTGCGCCAACCTTTTCATGAAATTATTTGGGAACATAAATGGGAACGAAGGTATAGCCGTGCGTGACAATTTGTTTTTGGATAAATTCTAACAATCCGCAGCGAGAAAACGCGAGGTTCTTTCTGCTGCTGCTGCGGCAGGAATTTCGGTAGCATTCGGCTCTCCCATTGGGGGTGTGCTATTTAGTCTTGAAGTCAGTCAGGCCCCTTCCAAGGAACGAATAGTGTCACTAACATCCAAATAGCAATTATCATATTACTTTCCGGACAAAACAATGTGGCAAAGTTTTGTATGCGCAATGACTGCTGCTGTTACCCTACAAGCATTTGATCCTTTTAGAAGTGGTAAACTTGTGCTGTATCAAGTAACATACAGCACAGGGTGGCATGGATTCGAGATGATTCCCTTCGCATTATTGGGTATTCTCGGGGTAATTCATTCCAATATTTTTCCTGAACTCATCTGACTCGTTACAGGGTATTTACGGAGGGTTGTTTATCAAAATGAACATGAAAGTAGCAGAGTGGAAGAAAGCCAACACTTGGCTACCAGGACCTGTCACTCAAGTTGCAATTGTGGCAGTTCTAACAGCGCTCATCAACTATCCCAATTTCTACATGAGAGCCCAAGCTTCGGAGCTTGTATATTCTCTTCTCGCGGAATGCTCCAAAGTCGTTGACGACCAATTTGGGCTTTGCCAAACTGGTGCTGCCACAGCCGGAACCATATTTCTACTAGTGTTCGGAGCTATTCTTGGTTTTTTCCTAGCCTCCGTCACATTTGGTCTTCAAATACCAGCTGGAATTATTCTGCCTTCCATGGCAGTTGGAGCTCTCATGGGACGAGCAGTGGGGATAATTATGGATATTTGGGTACATAACCATCCAACCTTCTTCGCATTTGCGTCTTGCGAACCCGATGTTCCTTGTGTCACACCTGGAACTTATGCCATCATCGGAGCTGCTGCTGCTCTTGGCGGTGTCACCAGAATGACAGTTTCAATCGTTGTAATCATGTTTGAACTTACAGGAGCCCTAACCTATGTCCTGCCTATTATGATAGCAGTAATGTTTAGCAAATGGGTTGGAGATGCCTTTGGAAAACGAGGAATCTACGAATCTTGGATCCGCTTCAACGAATACCCTTTTCTCGACAACAGCGAGGAAACTCTCATTCCAGACATCCCGGTATCTCAAATAATGACGAGAATCGAGGATCTTGTTGTTCTCACCGCTACCGGACACACGATTCAGTCTTTGACCAGTATCCTAGCAACTCACCCCCATCGCGGATTCCCGGTCATCTCTGACCCACGAGAAGCTATTCTCTTAGGATACATATCTCGAGCAGAACTAGAATACAACCTCCAATCCTCCATTCAAGCACCACGCTCCCTCCCCCCAGAAACCGAAGCATTTTTCTCCCATCAACCACTAGCCGATCCACGTACCACCCTAGATCTCAGACCATGGATGGACCAAACACCACTTACACTACCCTCACGCTCTAACCTTCTTCTCACAGCAAATTACTTCCAAAAACTTGGACTACGATATGTACTCTTCTCGGATCGTGGGGTACTACAGGGATTACTCACCAAAAAGGATGTTTGGTATGTATTGAATGGAGCTGAGGAGACGAGGAAAACTGCTGCGCTGGAGGGAAGTGTGTTAGTATTGGATACTGGGTTGACGAGAGAAGAGGGACAGGGTGAGGCGAGAGGTTTACTTGATAGGAATGGGGATAGTGAGGAAACTACGTCGATAAGTCCTAGGGGTGGAGCAGCGATTTTATGATAGTTTTTATGAATGGTATGTATTATACTTTTTCATGGTGCCTTGGTGTTCTGGCTAGAGGTCATTCTTCGTCGAGGGTCAAAGCTGAGGTCCTGGGTGACCGAAAACAGGGTGTCAGTTTGAAATGGAAGGAGGGACTTCCAGTGCCGTTGCCCACACTGCCATTACTGTATCTCTGTATATTTATCCTTTCCTTGACCTTCGATTCTGCTAACACGCGTTGTATCCTGACACCTAGTCTTCAATCTACCTTAGACTCTTCTTCCCCTCAGCTAGGTATTATTTTAGCATCTAATTAGGAGTTGACCACCCACGGCGCTCCATAAGTACATGCACCCAATGTTCCTGCTTTAGAATCAACTCATTTATCCATTCCTGGGGTATTCTCTCCCATTCTTCCAAGAGCATAGACTGCATTTCTGCCACGTTTGTTGGCTGCTTTCGGCGGCGGTGAAGTGATTGTTTCATCCTCCTCCAGCACTTCTCAATAGGGTTCATATCAGGACTTGTAGAAGGATGAGGCATAAGGATAATTCCATGGGCTGTGCGCCATTTTTGACAGCAGTTGTATGTAGACCTGTGACCATGAGCTGAGTTGCTGTCTTCCATAAACAGAGGCTCTACTGCTGGGCGCAATTGGTGGGTAATGAGGGCGAAAGCTTCAAGAATTGGCTGTAGAACTTCAAGGATTTGGGTTAGGTAATCGGTCTGTTTAAAGGCCCCATTCTTGCCAGTTCCTTTAACAAATAGTAAAGGACCCTTATATCCATATCTAATTGCTCCCCAAACATTGACCGGTGTAGTATGCCCGCGGTGGAACTGATGCTGGATACAAGTTTCACAAAATCGTTCCTTGCAATTCCTGGTCACTTTGGCCTTCACAGTCCTCCCCCCAATCTGGAATGTACACTCATCAGACCATAGTATCTTTAGCCATTCCACCGTCCAAAATATATGTGTTATGGCCCAAAGGAATCGTGTAATAACTTGTGCAGCGGTGAGGTAGGGCTTTTGGCAAGCTGTACATCGATAATAACCGCGCTGGTGAAGTCGTTTTTGGAGCGTAAAAGGGCTATACTTAAGTTTTAAATTAATAACAAGCTGATCGTAATTAAGGACTCGATTGTCCCAACTCTTAGAGAGGTATTCGATAATCCAATCAAGCTCGCGATCGCTTAGAAGTTGAGGTTTGCCCTTTCGATTTGGCCGTGCCCTCTCTGGAGAGGGGTAGGAGAATGGGTTTCCAATTTTTCTAAATACTTTCGTACAATAGTTTGAAGTAAAGACGCTCTAGGGTAATGGGCTGAGGGTTTACTCAAAGCAAAACTCAGAATTCTTACAAACTAGTAGCAAATATCGCGAAACTGTTTCTGACTCTTCCTAATTCTGAATAAATGGACTGCTACCGCATCCTGAATGCACTAAACTCCAAAAGCGCAAATGGGAAATCGCAAATTCTCACTTTCGCAGGTGGAAAAAAGGGCAATTTAATACAATTGAACTCCCTTGTTTTCTTTGTGTGTTTTTTTCCTGCTATCTTGGAACCGCAAAGTCACCCCCAACACTCAAGACCATGCGGACGTTCGGTTCTTTGCTCTCACTGCCATGCTACCTCTCGCATCCTCGTTTTTATCCTCGCCTCCTTACTTTCATGTCCTCTCCGAGAGAATAAAAAGAAGGGGAGAAAAACAAACGGATGGGGCGGGCAAGAGGTTAGCAAACAATTAATAGTCACATTATGTTATAATCTTGTAGACATAGACATCGCGAGCACAAATATTTGTATTGAACTCAAATACTCTACTACTTTGGGGAGCTTCGCATTATTGGCTATCCAGTTGGCACATCTAAAATCCTGAGGCTAAAACCGACAACTTCTACCGATTGATCATATCAAGCTTGTCATTCTTGTCTTCATCCAGTCATCATTCCATAACGTCTTTATCACCCAAGTATTCATGGATATCATCCCAATCACCATGTGATGAAGTCTGGTAGCGTTCAAATAACGCATTCGGCTCCTGGAGGGTGTCTTGATTCTTCTTTCTCGCTTCAATATCGCTGGTATCCAATGTCTGGTTATCTTTGAAATGCTGGAGCTTCTCATCGCCAGTCAAGCCAATCGGGTAGTGATATCTGGCAGTATGAGTATTTGTTGGGTTGTTACTAATTCCTTCCTTCAGTGACTTGGTCGATTTGGTCCATTTGAGGTGTTTTTCTAAGGCGATTTTGAGACCAACTTTTAACACGATTTTATCGAAAGCAGTAAAACTGCTAGGCTTTTCGGCTTGCTTTTTCTTCTTGGAGTCATCGTTTCCAGCGTCTCTTTTCGGAACACCATCAGGCGCGTCATCATTCCAAAAAGGAGACTTTAGTTGCGGAAGAGCTCCCTTGACTTTCGGCTTCACGTATGCCGTTGAGTTGTGGCGCGGTTGATCGTATTGGACGTTAAGTCTTCTGAATGCTTCTTTCGCCAACATCCCGTGCCGGGATTCCCCAACCATATAC
>LLCD01001417.1:0-11103 GCA_001414355.1 Hymenoscyphus salicellus
GCATCAGATCTATTTTAATTCTATTGTATGTACATTGCTTCATAAGGTTGTTCTCAATCCGAAAGAGAAGATTATAAAAGAGATCCAAAAGTATGCAATCCAAATAAGTATCTCAATTTCGACCTTCTATCAATCAAGCTTCCGAGTTATTTCAGCACTATACCCCAGCCACTCAGCCTTGACTCAGCCAAAAATCAGTCAACCAAGATGTTTCTACTTAAATTTACTGTAATCCTCCTTTTCTGGGCACTCACTTCCCGAGCCCTCCCTGCAAACCTCGTCGACTCCAAATTCTACAAAGATGGGAGTTACGCATGGGTGAAAGTCATGAAGATCGACTCAAACGTGGATGTGAATTCCGTCCCAAGCCGAAATGCCTTGAAGCAGAATGTCCTCGACGTTTACAACGACATGGAAGCACAATTCAAATTACTCAAAGCACAATTTCCCAACAAAAACTAGGTCCTCCCGTCAACCATGGCAGCAATTTACGTCATTGGGCATGGATACGTCTTCCATTCTCCGATTCGTGGCTTCCCTGGAACCAGCACAGCGACCTAAGGTATAATGGATCAAAACTGTCCTCACATGTATCAGAGTAATTGTGCGGAAATGGGCGCCATCGCAGAGGAAAGGGAGAATGGGTTCAAATTATCTGGAGGGTACATTGCTGTTTACGGAGTCGACATTGATAATAATGGCAATAGGGGGTTTCTTCAACCATGCCATCCACATGGTTGTGGTGACTATATTGACAAACATGATCTGATTTCTGTCATCAAAAGGAGAGATACTGTGTTCGACTTGGAAACATCTTAGGTCGGGTGATTGTAGGCCGTGGAACCAGAAGATTCCTTTTGCTGGCAGAAGGCAGAATCTTAGTTGATAGAGTTTTGTTGTTGGGAGAACTCACTATTGGGGATTATTTATTAGATTCTCTAGTAAGAAATAAAGAGGCTAAAGAGGGTTGAAAACAGTAAAAAGAAAGATCTTGATATTAGAGAAAGAGGGTAGAAACGGGGGGAACTTCAGCTGGGAAAGGATGGGTATTGCAATAGCTTCACTTCGTGCTTTACATTTAATAGCGAATGCAATTTGAACTTCGCAAACTCCGATAAATTCATCGATTGGTTATATACTTTCTCAATTAAATAATTGTCAGATAAAATGTCCCAGTATCAAAAATGAAGCCTAGTGAATTGATAGAAACCTGCAATTAGCAGAAACAAAATTAGAAAAAGCAGTGAAGACTCTAAAAACACTAAAATTTTCCTCCGCCTTCAAGGAAAGCGACCGAGGTTGATTAAACTAGACGAACTGAGTTTTGAATTTTTTGGCTCCGACTCGAAATGGCGTAAGGTGGTCCTGCGGGACCATTGCTGTTGGTGGGATTTCTACGGTCTTGCGTTCTGCTAGTGGGGTTTGAGTGAATTCACTAGGTAGCTTGGGGTTTGTATGAAGAGCGTACGTCAAACGAGCTAGCTTTTGAAGAGAATGTCAGTTTGACAGTAGAGGGCAGCGGTTGAAGGAACATTACCTTCGAACCTCCCTCTCCCATTCACCTTTTAAGAAATCGCAATTGCGAACCTTGAGATAACATAAATTGACCACTCAATACAGCTGACACACCTTCTACCAACCACTTCGCCGGCACGAAAAAAAAAACACATCTCATTCTTCTACTAGTCGAATGGTCGACCAACTTATGGCGGAGTGGGTAAATTCTCCTAAGATTTGCAGTAGTTAACTAAGGAGAAGATGTTTGTGTCCTCGTTATCCTAATCTAAGAACGAAGGAGGGAAGTTGAAGCGATACTAAATGCTGTATCAACAGCAAGAAGCTCATAACGACAACTTCGAAATGCTGGTTAAAAAGCAATATGACAGACGTGTAATCTGATTTCGATAGATACATAGTTAACCCATTACTGCGCGTAAAATATCTTCTTGAATCTCTTTTCTGGACAGCCAATCTTTTCAAAGACAAAGATTCGGGTCATGATGGCAAATTGAGGCTATAACCACAAGTTAAAGCCACGAGTTACTTTGGGATCTTCAGGAATGGAAAGTGTACCCTAAAACCCCCAATTGCTTCACACAAGGTGTGGCGTAAATTATGTCACGTGACACATCCTCTTCGATCTCGCTATTTTGGTAAACCTCCACTTCAGATTTTCATACGAAGATACTTCACAGCAAACTCTCCATGTTAGCTATTTGATGATTACCGAGTCTTCTCCCAAACATGAAATGAGAGGGAACAACATCAAGCGAAAAGACAAAACCAATAAGGATCACCGACCGAAAAATACGCAATCGTCGCTTAAATGACAACATAAACTGCAACACCACCGTAAAAACCCAGGTTCCAGGCCTCACAAAGACCTTTAAGCTTCCAATCCCCAGGTCCAGGTGCCGAGATAACTGAGGGGAAAGACCCATATTTCCTGCGATTATCATTACATATGTACCGTAGTATGGAACGATGAGCAAATATGGATACCCGTCAAGCAAGATGTTCAAATACGTGCTTGCAAGGCCGATCGTTCGTGCTTGGAGTGTAATTGAGATGTTCAATAGTGGGGTGGTGAGGTGTGATTTCGGGTTGTACTTATATATGGGCTACGTAACTTGCCAATTTGTTTGGTTTTTTGGAGGGTGCTTCTTCAGGCTCTAGATTCTGGGCGTTTCAATTTCAATTCGGGGGAAAAAAATATGTCGAGTTCTAATGTTACGTCTAAGGGTGCGGAGGTCGATATCTCGTCTGACAATGAAGCTCAACAAGTAACACACGAGTACATAAAACGTACCACCTCCCTCACTACCCCCCAGCTTCCCCCAAATAGCGAAGAAAGAGAGAATGAGAAAACTAACAAAACTCACAGCAAAATGGCACCGCAGCTCCTTCTACAACGCCCTCATCCTCGGAATATGCAACTTCCTCGCGCCCGGCATCTGGGGAGCAATGAACTCCCTCGGCGCAGGCGGAGCCCAAAAACCCTATCTCGTAAACGGCGCCAACGCCCTAACATTCTGCCTCATGGTAGTATCCTGCTACTTCTCCCCCCAACTCGTCCGAAAAATCGGAATTAAGTACGCTCTCCTCTTCGGAACACTAGGCTACGCACCCTACGCAGCAGGTCTCTACACCAACAACCGCTTCGGAACCGAATGGTTTGTTCTTTTCGGTGCAGCTCTATGTGGAATTAGCGCTGGTGTTTTCTGGATGGCGGAAGCTGCTATTGCTTTGTCGTATCCGGAACCAGAGAACCAGGGGAAGTTTTTGGGGTTCTGGTTGAGTTTTAGGGTTGGTGGGCAAGTGGTGGGTGGTGCGATTAATTTGGGGTTGAATGTTCATGCGAATAAAGCGGGGAAGGTATCTTATAACGTTTTTCTTGCTTTTATCGCGTTGCAAGCTATTGCACCACTCGCCGCATTGTTGTTGAACAAGCCGGAGAGAGTACAGAGAACAGACGGTGTCAAGGTCAAGTTAGCGATTACTGATGGTGCGATCAAGGAGTTGAAAGCAACGACAAAGTTACTCTTCAGTCGCAACTTTATCCTCATCATTCCACTTATCGCACAGGCTGTCTATTCCGAAGCAGTTTTTTATACGTTCCAATCCCTATGGTTCAGTGTCCGCGTTCGCGCTCTCGGATCCTTCATTGCGGGAATCGTGGCCATCATCAGCGGCAATATCCTGGGCGCCTGGCTGGATCGGAAACAAGTTTCCCTGAAAACCAGAGCAAGAGGTGCATTCTGTGTCATCTTGACCTTGCAGGGCGCATGGTGGATCTGGGGGACGATCCTCGTAACCGACTTTCATAAGAGTAAACCGACCTATGATTGGGTTGATGCTGGATTTGGAAAGGGATTCGCGCTTTTTCTCATGTGGGTTGTTGGCTTTCAACTTAACTATTTGTATTTGTAAGTTTCCTCTCCCTTGATCATCAACCGGTGCAAACTAATTCATTTCGTCTAGGTATTTTGTTGTTGGGGAATTGGCGGGAACCCAAGAGGAAGTCATTCGTATCGCCGGTCTCTTGCGTGGTGTTGAATCTGCAGTTCAGGCAGTTAGCGTAAGTTGTATCGAGTTGAACCCTCAATTGAATCGCCTAGCTAATATACTTTCAGTACGGTCTCAACAGTGTACCAATTATCGCCGATATTGGAGGCGTCTATCTGAACTTTGGTCTCTGGGGACTTGCCTTAGTGCCCGGGTGGTTGGTTATCAAGGAAATCGGGGTGAGCTTGGGTGACAAAAAGGTGGAAAGAGAACGTGGAGAAATTGAGCATAAAGTCTCAGACGCTAAGATCAATTAAATTTCGAACTGGTATGCTGTCCGTGATAAAAATATATCATCAGCTGAAGGGGTTCCTTTTGAAACACGCTAGATTAGAAAATAAAGATAGAGAATACTGAAAAGATGGACCCCGCAGTCGCTTGACTTGATAAATTGATAATGATATGACATAATCAGAAGGGAAGTAAGAGTTCCGGCCAAAAGATCAAGCCTCAACATATCAAGTCGAAAGACAAGAGTTCAAAACAAAGTTGCGGTAAATTTTTTTATAAGTAGACGCTTTAGAAAGTAGCAATTTTCAACTTGATTTTGCCTAATTATCGCCTCAAAAAGAGCTCTACGCAAACATCCATAAACGATAAAAGTGATGGGGTAAGCGACATATAGAAATAGGATCGGGGTAGTATAAATTCCAAAGCCATGAACCAACCGGAAAACAAAAGTAAAAGAAAAGAATAAGCAACATCAATTCAATCCAACCCCTCCGCTAGTACCCCGCTACCAATTGCTCCACAGAAAATGTTAATTCCAACTCCATTCTACCACTAAATAGACTGAAAACAAATAACGAAACAAATAAGGAAAGCGGATAGTAGTCGTCCTAAAAGAAGAGTTAGACACGAAAACGACGAAATATACAACCGCCAAGATAAGACTCAGCCTTCGCGGACACGAAAAGCCCACCGTGAAGTTGGCGTTCATGGATACACAGTCTCATCGCCTTCACCACAAGCAGGGAGCTGGACCACTGCGAAGGTGAGTCATCAAATCAAGACAACTGCACACTCAGTCATTTTGCATGGCAACTCTTCCTCTCAGATAGCCGCAAATTTGACTCATCGACTTGCTGGCCGTGCTGGCGTCGTCGATGCTCTTCCCATTGATGCTTCTCCCATTCTCCATATCGAGCTTCATCCCGCTGCTGTTGCTCAAGTTCCCTATTTTGTGCTTCTTGTCTTTCACGAGCTTTTGCTTCTTTCCTCGCTCGAAGCTTATGTTCTTGTTCGTGAGCTTGGCGGTCAGCATCGGCTTACAGTGCATCTCTTTTGGCTTTCTCGTCTGGTGAAAGTGGTCAGTCTTTGTCGACAGGGAAAAAAGTGGAATAAAGACTGATATACCAGCTTTCTCCTTACGAGACGAAAATATGCCCGCAAACATCTTCTTTGCCTTGGAGAACAAGACTGTAAGTTGCTCAGCCATGAATTTGGCACTGGCGATCACATCCGCCCAAAAGTTCAGCTGTTTGCAAACATATATATCCCTTCTATGCGTCACCGTCGAGCCTTTGAGATTAAATACCGTGTTCCGCAGTATCCCGTTGATATGAAGGTCATGACCACTGACACTTTGCACCCCAAGATCGTGGAAGTCAGTGGATACTTCAGACCCTTTCTCGTTCTCTTGAACCCAATGCTCGGATACGAGCAGAGGAACGTGGCATTGGGAATCCAGCCTATAACGAGCTTGATTTGGAGACTCGCTTGTCGAGCGGAATTCGAAGTCTTGAACGAAGAAATCCTGGTGTATAAATATCAGTCTCTGGCTGCCTAGGAGTGTGCATTTTGAACTTACTGGATCATTAGGATCATTCGTTCCATTCTCACCTATCACTTGACGGGGACCACATTCTCTACGAAAACGACGTGAGGGTGGATCTTTGGCATCCCTGTTTCTTCTTTCAAGCTCAGCAACCTCATCAGCTGTCAATAATCGACCATCTGGCCCCCTAGGTCTTCTAATAGCATATCGACCTCCGGCTTCATGGAGATATGGTTTTCGTTTCTTGGGGGATGACCGGAGTGCCTCTTCTAATATTCTCCTAGCAACTCTTCGCTGTAATATTCTATGGAATTGCTTTGCATTGGCATAGAGAGCTGATTCTTCGGTTGGTGCAACAGGTGCATCTCGGGAGACTCCCCATCTGGAGGGATGGAGGGAAGCATACGATGGTGGATATGGGGGTGGAGTCGTCATCTCGAGAGGTGGCGAGGGGCCGATTTTCGCGTGGTCCAAGGCAATTGAATATTTTGGTGTCGCAATGTCGCGACAGAGACGGAAATTCCTCGTCCCTCGGCCCCTCGTCGAACACGCGTTCGTCGATAAAACCAGTTCTTGGGCTCTCCTGTCTAACTAGAGGTATTTTTGTCGTACTTGCGCAACTTTCTCTCGTGGTTGTTAAAAAGAAAAGAGGTGAGGTTGGGAGAAGTTCAGCTGACGATGTGAGTATGCCGGCTGCAGGGATATTCTCCAGGCTTCACTTCAGCCATTTCTTTATGCCTCACCGAATTCCATTTTCGGATCGGGATCTTCGAAAAAGGAAATAAACACTGATGAGGAAGGTTTAAAATTGGACACATCTCGACTTAAAGCGACGTGAAAGAAAGCTCAAAATGAAGGCTTATCGGAAAATTGCAAGGTTCATGGGAAAGTATCCCGAATTAAGAATGGTATCTCAATTTTCCGCACTCAAAATTGAAAGCCTGCTTTATCGCCAAGCAGAATTGCTAACTCTACAATAAGATCTCCGAGATTTACCAACTTCAAATGAAAGATCATTAAACGAAGAAAAGAGGCTTTTGCGAGAGATTGGAATGCCATGAGCTCTGCGGAGGAGAAGGACGGAAGCGACGAGCAATGGAAGCTTGTGCTGTTGATCAGAGAGAAGTTGAAAGAGTACAGTGAGTCTGTCTTCACCACTCCTTGGTTTCCTGTCACACTCTCTCTTTGGTTAAATGCATTCCTGATAATTTGACTAAATCTTTTAGAATAGATGATGCGGGTCTTCAGTATTCCGAACTTCAATGGGAAGCGCCTTCCTCATAGGTCGAGATAGAAATGCATGGAAGAACAGTCAGGATCTCATCGCTTTGCAGAAATGTCCTCCAGGGAACAAATTCTCCTTGTGGTTAACAGGCACACTAACTCCGCTTTACCACTCAGTATTTGGTCGATACTACAGAGTAAGTCCCTTGTACAAACCCTGAATCTAAGATTCCTCTAACGAAATGACAGAAACCAGACCCAGAAGCCTTGTAATACGCACCAAATACGGTACACTATTCCGATTCCACCATCTATCGAATTGTTGAATTCATCGACACAGTTCTCGCTTCCCTCTTGCCTGTATCCGCCATTGTGATTTTGTATTTCATCATGACGATGGGTATGAGGGTGGAACTTGTCTCGGGGTTCACAGCCATGTTTGCAATCTGCTTATGGTTCATGACAGACGGAAGGTTAATTGAAGTATTCGGAGCCACATCCACGTAAGTCCTTGTCCCCGTCCCTCTTGAAGAACAAATACTAATTACAATTCGAGGTTCGTCGCCTTACAAGTAGTCTTCATAAGCACAAACATAACTTCAACCTCATAGTCAGATCATAACACCAGTTCGGTATTAAACCAATCAAGAGGATAAGCAGCCCTCTCTTCACCAATGCCGTTTCTTCGTGCTTCTTCAAGAATCAAAGATGTACACCTGGTACTCGCTCTCTCAACTCCTAGTGCTCTCATTTTCAATAGCTCTTCTAAGGACCCCACGTCATCCGTAGCGATTTTCACACCCTCTCCAAGATTCACACGCATCAACTCGAGATGTGTTAGGAAGCGGTTCATTTCAACGGCATTCTCCCGACTTGGCAAATTGAATCCGGATGTGGTTTTTACGTATGTTACGCCTATTTCGGTGCAGATTTGGCAGAGTTTAATGATGTGAGAACGTTGGAGATCTTGATTGGTAGTGTCAGTGACTGAATTCTTGATCGTAGTGAAGGTTGGAGACGTGTAGACGAGAGATTAAACGAGGAAAAGGGCCATGAGTCAGTGAAGGGAAGGAGCAACAGACAGCCATTTTCAAAAATAACCTTCGTTTTCCCGCCTCTTTGCATAACTGTTGTATTGACCATGTTTATATCATGCTCCACAAACGCCCATTTTTCGGAAAGTACTCTATATGAATAATTCATCAGCTCACTTTCTCTCTTAGACAAGATTTCTAATGAGTAAAGCTGGTGACCTACTCACCTCCCAATATTCACAACCATCTCCACCTCTGCAGCCCCAGCCTCATTTCCTAATTTACACTCCTCGATTGCCCTCTGAGCTTCGTAGGTCTTCACCTCCGTAGTTGAACTTCCATGTGGGAAACCTATTACGGGACATAATCCAACATTTGAGCCTCTGAGAATCTTTTTGGCGAAGAGTATGTGGTAGGGTTTTATGATTGCTTTTTTTTCGTTAGTGTTTCCCATTATTCTTTCTCACACAGGCATACACATTTGTAAGATTTCCTGCTTGACTATAGGGAAGTGCGGGATAATTTGTGGGAACGGGATGGAGAAATTGAGAGAGGATATAGGTGGTGATATGGGTACTGTATTATGGGGAAAAGATATGAGGGAACTCGTACCACTCGCGACATCATATAATTTACAAATTTCAAGGCCTTTTTCTAGTTCTTCGTCAGTTATTGTAGAGTAGGAGAGGTTGTGGTCGATCATTTTTGTTAGGTCGGAGATTGAGACGTTGATGAATTTCGGTTTTTTGGGCGGCATTTTGTAGGCCATTTCTTGATGGAAGTTAGTTGATGGTTGGGTTGTTCGTTGGGATTCTGGATGATGGATCTGAGGCACGAGCTAGCCAGCCACGAAGTCCTGAACCAAAACCAACAATTGGAATCCAATGCGGGGGACCATATTGAGGTGGTCGTCTGGGCGGTGTCACTGCCCCCACATTCCGTTTTGCCGCCAATCAGGCAAGTTCTGTCCCACCTTCTCCCTCCCGGCATATAAAAGCCTGTTTGGATTAGATCATTTAAGGGATTATTTAATTATTTACTAAACAATCTCCGCATCCAAACACACTCACTACCTTAGGGAATTATTTAAGGAATTAAATAATCCCATATACAAAGATAATTCTACTTGATTTAGGTGCTACTTTAGCTCGCTCCAGGCGATCCACGTCTATATACCACTACTTGTAGTGAGAAGTCGCAAAGTCTTTTAAAGCTAAAGTCTTCCTGACTACCTAGGATAATTGATTCTAGTACTAATAGTCGTAAGTTATATGTTGTTGTAAAATGCGGCCGTGGAGAGTATTGTACTACATAAATTTGAGGTTATCGCAAGATAGTGCCAAGAACGTTCGGGAATTTCGTTGCGGTGAGCTTAATTATAGGCCGGTGTCGGAGCCGAAATTCACTCCGCCAAAAAATCCCTTATATAACCCCATCTAAATAATCCAATCCAAACAGGCTCTAAACAGAAGCAGCTTCATGAGGAAGTCGCTACAGAAGGACTTGCAAACTCACTTCCACAAATTCTAACATATATACAATATCAACACAACAGCCTAAAAAATTACAATGTCACGCGACCTCCTCCGACTCCTACCTGACGAGCTTATTCTGAATATCATCGATAAAGTAGATCTCTACAATGAAAAGTCTCGAGAAAGTCTCCATCACTTCGCAGGGTGCGTTCGTCGATACAACCCGCTCATACAGCCCTTTCTGTACAGCGTTCTAATTCAATGCTACAAGCACGCAGTCCCGCTTTTCTTGCGTCTATCCTCGCCAAACCCTCTCTTGCTCGACATACCCGAAAATTCCTCAGCATTAAATTCGAAATTGGCGAGTCGTACAGGCTTTATTCTGTCCTGTCACAACCGCAAATAAAGAAGCTGAACAGAACAATAAATTCAGTTTGCGACCCCGACAAGGCACTTGCCGACAGCTGGATGTATGCCGTTTTCTCTCTGAAACCCGTCGACCGTTACGAAGCCGTTACTGCGATCACCCTTTGCTTGCTTCCAAATCTAGCATCATTAAATATAGGGTCTTATGGATGGATGAGGGCAGGTGAGCAACCGTGGGTTTACCAACTGTTACAACGAGCTGCAAGGCTTCAAACAACTGCCGAAAGCGGCAGGCTTCGTCGGATGGAGCTAATTTCTGTGGTATCGCTGTCAATTCGTGACTACAAAAAAAGCACAGGATATCCACTTTCTATCGGTGAAGTTGTCTTCTCCCTACAGCTACATTCTGTACGGACGTTTTCCTGCATTGACCTCGACGCCACTCACGACACCACTCACAGGACGATGAAGTTCAAGTCGCATGTACGAGAGCTAACGTTCGATCGTTGCAAAATTTCGTCGCGGACGGTGAACGATATACTCAACAATTGCGTAGCACTACGGCGCTTTGAAAGTACGGGCTGCAGGTCCAAAAACCTAAAGTGGTTTCCATTTGGACTACAACAAAGGAGAGAGACCCTAGAGAAATTCGTGCTGCGGGGCGATTCTCTACACCTTCGTTCCTCAATCTCATCCAGGTTTCAGCCAACGGACTAGGGCAGGTTCGGAAAGCTGGAACATTTAGACATATCATGGTACGCTTTGACGGAACCACTTGAAGTTTCCGAGGAAGACGATGCGAACGACGATGGGAATGACGATGAGGAGAGATTGCAAGCCAAACACCTGGAAGTCACAACGATGTTCTTAGAGAGGCTGCCACCTTCGCTCAAATTTCTTCGAATGTCTTCATGCCCAATCTTCCCACAGCTTTCGCCATTCGTCAAAGCATTGGTACTGAACAAGGAAATGTACGCCCCTTCTTTGGAAGAGATCATTCTTGTATGATAACCAGTGAACATTTATTGAGTTGAGAGAGTATTGTGTACTGAAGGTCATCGAGAATTGATTGAATTGTAAAGGCAGTTATCTAAGGTGTTTATATAGAGTGTAAAAGGATTAGGCAGACATGAAGAGTTTAGGCAGCAGGAAGTATTTTAGG
>LLCD01001418.1:0-11097 GCA_001414355.1 Hymenoscyphus salicellus
TTGCGCTCTGAGTACTGTGAACTCTTTATGCAAATGGGGATGCGATGCGTCTGACTTCGTCGCGCTACGTACCGATATGCCGAGCCAAGAATATAATGCTCGTATTAATCTACCACCTGCTTTATGCCTCTGCTATAGCCTACAATAAAAGATGGGGCTATTGTTCTGTGAAGACAGGCTGTCTATAACAATTTGAAATGTTACTCTAGACGAATTAGAACGATCAAAAACTTGGAATTCCCTTATCCCTCACGGTCAAGACTTGTTTCTTATTCTGCAGAGTCACAAAGCTTATTTGATAAATACGGCCCGTTAGCTATCGAGTATAACAAAGTTCTAGGCAGGATATATTTATTGATAGTTACTAGTGCACTTCCTTTCATTTACTTTAGATCAAGATACTGACAAACTTCCTCTATCAATCATCACCATTGCCAAGTTGAAAATAGACATGCGCTATTGATCAAAATTCAAGAAATCTCTGAGTAGTCTGGTAAGTGCGTTCGCCTCTCGGGAGGACGTCAAATCTGGGAAGGACTTTGTTCTTTAAGCTGTGACATCACCCTCGAAAGAACATCCATATTGGTCTCACTGGCTCGCAATATGTATCAACTTTTCATATGAAAATTGCCAGAAATTTGAATGTTAAGGAATGCGAACATTATTTCTATAACCAGAATTCCGCAAAACCGTATTTGCTACCCAATTCTTCTTTTTGAATTATACCCAACCACTGGAGCGAAAGCCGCTCAAATCGCAAGCCATGCAATACCAAAATCCTACAAGCGAAAACCGAAGAGAAAAATAAAGGAAAGCGACATGACAAAACAAAAGAGAACCCATTACACACCACCCCTCATCATCCACCTCCCATCTCTCCGCCACCTGGAAGTCCAATCTTCAGCCCCTAAGCCTTGAAAGAAATTCTCGTGAACCCCGGGAAGATGTTCTCAAATCCAAATTTACAAGTATTCTGCGGCTGCGCACCATCGCACCCCAAATTAGGAACGTTATACGTAAAAGCGGGAGAGCTAGGAGTCGCATATGTAGCTTGGATTCCCTCGGTGATACTCTTCCATGTCCAGGTGAGGGAGTATCCCTCTTTGCAGGGAATGGTGCCACTGGTAGGGAGAGGTGATACTTCGGAGCTACCTTGACAGGTTGGAGCATCGCCGACTAGACCGTTGAGAACTGTGAGGTTTACGATTGTGGGCGAGGAGACGATTGCTGTTCCTGAGATGCCGAAGACACCGTCTGCTGTTACGGTTGTGAGGAGGGCTGCTGTTGCGGCGAGGAGGGTGGTTGAGAATTGCATTTTGGAGGTTGTTTTGGAGGGTGTATAGTAAGATATGGTTTGGAAATGTCTTTCTGAGTAGATTGAGATGTAGTAAAGTGTGTTTGAATGCTTGATGATACTTTTTGAAAACGAGGGAAACTTCTCATCATTTATATACACCAGCACTCCACCAAAACATGTATTCTCCAGATATAGATCCAAACAAAAACTGGTTCGTAAACAAGCGCGAATAGTAGAACCGAGGCTACACGAGAAACCAGGTGAACCCATCGCTCTCGCTTCCCCTCTCCAAAACGACCAAAACGTCATAAACTTCCCACATATTCCCGTATTTTCAGGTACAAAATATAGTAGCCTTGAGTACCTTGTGTAATTACCCGCAACGTTGCGCGATCTACTTGCACTCGCGAGGATTCCAGGTGAGCTGTAGGGTACCGACGGCAGTTGACTAAGGAGACGTGGATGTCGAATGGCTTCCCACAAGCGAATACTCGCATCATGGGGCTCTTCAAAGATCTTAGCTTAGGGGGCAACAGCAGATCGACAGTAAGCAAGGGCTGTGTTTGGCTGCGGAAAATAACCCCGTTTCCCCCATACCTAGGAATACGAGGATTGTCGATCTTCGCTAAGGCAAGAGGGCAGGTTCTCACGGTTCTCAAGTAAAAAGAGCGGTCATGTGCATGCAGGACCCCTCAATTAACAGGAGACTGCTTGTAACAAGTATATCATCAGCATTGGCGCATTTCCAAGGAAGCATGACTACTCACCTTCCAAAATGGGATTTCAACAAATTTTTTGGGTAATGGGAATTCACAAATCAACCTGCTTTGCGATCCAAACACGCCAGACAACATTGTCAAAATCCGATGCTTGTAAAAATCATATGATTTGGCAAATCGTGGTATAATGTAACATATTAATTCTTCGAGAACACTTCATAGTCGAAGACCTTGCGCGTAACCATTTTCCCAAACGCCAAGTATGCAGTTTTCCTTCCCTAAAATCCTATCCTGTCTTCGCCTTCTTCTTCGGTCTTTCCTCCGCATCACTTGGTCCTCCTTCATCGTCATCACTGCCCGAGCTCTCGTGATTAGAATCAAACTCCTCAGCAACATCACTATCGCTGTCAGATTTGAAATCTTCGTCATCGCTTTCGCTGTCCTCAGCTGCGCTACCTCTGTCTGCTCGTGCAGCCACAACTTCTTCATCACTGCTAGCCAACTCTTCCGCTCTCAAGGCGGCTTGAAGAATTGCAGTATTGTCCTCATCCATCTCATTCTTGACTCTCAATCCCTTGCCCTTGAAGAAAGACTCTAGGTTTCTTTGCTCCTCCCGATTAATATTCGAGAATTGCGATTCACCGCCGTCTTTCAATTGAACTGTGATATCGAATGTTCGACTTGCTGATACAGCTCCACCGACACGAGAAAAGACAATTGTCTTGATTTGGTCGAACGCGATATAGGTTGCTGGTTTAGGAACAAACATGAATGCTTTTTCCAAACAGTAGAGGAAACCTTCGCTTGCCTTGATAGAACACTTGATACCGAATTGTTGATGGTGGCTGACTCATGTTAGCTGGTTTTTCTGGATCATAAGGGGGATTTCACGCACCTCAAGAAGTCCTTAGCGGGATAATTAATTTTCTTCTGCGCAAGACCATGGAAAACCGACGAAACAACTTGGTGTAGAGGTTGCTCGTAATGTGGTGCGAGTTTACCCTTGTATTTGCCTTCCAATAACTCATCGGTCATATTCAGATCGATAGTCACTTCTTCGTCCACTTTAAATTGCATGACCAAAAATGGGTATCGAGTTTGTCCTTGTCGAAGTGGTGGATCAAGACCAACACAAATCATAAAATGTTGTTCATCCGGCTTTGGCAGAGACATAAATTTCTTAATGTGCTCGTACTGAATCTTGTAATCGTATGTTTTGCCGCGCAATCGGAAGGAATTCTCGTACATATCGATATCGAAACGGCCTCTGCCCGATATTAGTAAAAGTGGGAAAAAATGGGAGAACATCAAAGGTGTACCTAGGAGTGAGATGTAGAACATCGAGAAATGTGGCAAAAGTGTCACCGGCGACCTCTCCAATTTCTGCCTTGTCCATGAGCGTGTCGTAGAAGAGATTTGCAGCATTCTGTTCCTCCTCTCCTTCAGCATCACTCGGCGCGTCTTCGCCCTCTAAAGCCTCCTTTTTCGTAGTAACACCAGGAATATAAAGTCTCATTTCGACCAGCTGGTCTACTCCAGCGCCCGCTCTCTTGCCCTTGCCAGGCTGATCGGCATTGGGTCCCAAGGAGAACTCCACAGCAACCTCATTTTTGCCTGCCAAGTTGGTATTTGTAATTTCGGTGTATGGAATCTCGAATGCTGGTCGGTTCTGGACGTTGAATGCCAACTCAGCCTTGCCAAACTCCCCCTTTCCCCAATTCCATCCACGAAGGGAATGCTCCTTTTGATCGAGGTTCGTGCTGTAGAAGTTCTTGAAGGCTTTGCTTAATCGTTCGAAATCCTACTCTTGTTAGTGGGCGGATTCAGGGATCAAAGGCGGAGACCTCACTTCTTGGGCAAATCCATCAAGTTGAACAACACCAGAATTTCTGAGGAGGATTTTGATTTCGTAGCCCTTTGCTGCTCTACTCCATTGTGCGCCTCCGATATTGCTGCCATCCAAGGTGAAGGTATCACCACCACCCGAAGGCTTCCATCCTACTCCCGACTCTGCGAAACGGCATTTGCCTGAATCTTTTGATAGATTGAGGTGAACGTTGTCAAAGCTTTCCCTAATGGTTCCCGGTTCGTCAGCCATCTTTCGCATCGAGTTTGAGGGTTTTGCGCAATCGCGAAGGAGATCTGGGTCACTTACAAAGACATTTTTGGGTATTAAATCAAAGTCGTGGATGTGAAAGAGCTTGGAATTGGTTCACAATAGGTTTGATCGCGTTAAGTGCTGTAACAAAACTCGCGACTGCTTCCATGCGCGCGCCAGGTACCCACTTTTTCCCGTGATATATGTATTCACACCCCTGCGCTGCTCCCCGCTCTTTCATTTTGAAAGGCTGAAAGGGAAGGCACGACTCTCATCACCTCCAGAATACTTTGCTACCCCTCCTCCCCCCCCCCCTTTTATAACGAACATGATTTCTCATTAAAAACAAATCGGTAGGGGCCAACCCACCCACCACCTGAACCTCTCAACACCACCTTAGGTCCTCCTTACCTTCCCCCGAACAAGATGCTTTGCATGTATTGTGCCTAGGAGATTGTTCAAAAGGACTGGAAGAATTAGAGGCTGGTTTTTCTCTAATAAAAAGTACCAGCGGTACTCGGAGAAATAACCTGCACACACTTTTATTTTAAATTTACAAATGGTCATGCTCAATTAGAAGCCGAAGTAATATATGGTTAAGTAGCAATTTCATGTCTTTCCTCTCTATTCGATCAGCCAACTCATCACTTGCTAATACACTTCACACCTTCCAATCATCCTTGATCGAGTCTGCCGCCTTCTCGGAAACAGCATAGACAGTACTCTGCGTGTTTCCTCTACAGATAACGGGCATCACGCTCGCATCTGCAATCCTCAAATTCCCTGTTCCATAAACCTTCAACTTCTCATCTACAACTCCCCCCTTGTGCCTTGACAACATCGCACAGGTTCCAACAGGGTGCCACCCAGACATGGCAATCTTCCTCACATACTCCTTCGTGTCCTCTAGGTTGTCTCCTACTTTTGCAGCATATTCTGGGCTTCTTTTCCCGCCTGGTTTGAGAATTGAAACGAGAGGTTCTGTGGTAACAAGTGTTTCCATAAATTGTACGTGTCGGGCCAAAATCTCGAGATCAAGAGGATGTATAAAATACGCTGGATCGATGGTTGGGTCTTCAGATAGTGAAGAGGAGGCGATGTGTATGCTTCCCCTCGAGAGAGGATACGATAGTTCAGCAGCAATCGTAATGAACTTTCCCGTTTCGCCCTCGCTGAAAGTCACAGCCTTCGCGGCATGGCTCTCAGCACCCAATTTACATGAGCAGCATAGAGCAAGTAACAAGCCGAACTCAAATCAGAACTCTCATACACCTTGCGCAGAAACTCGTATTCGATTTCCAAAGTTTTCGGTTGATGAGTTTCCATCACCTTCTTTGCAATTCTTGACCTTTCTTCGACTGGAACTCATGGACTGGCGTAAGAGCAAAGGAATTAATAGCGGCAGCACTAAAAGGTCCAGTTTTGCTTACTTGATAAGCAGTCAAGTGTCTCGATATCGTCCACTACTTCAGAACTCATCCCTCCCATGGGATGATCATAAAAGTTTTCGCCTACATTCGGGTTCTCGACTACTACCTCGATGTCATGAGATTGAAGAAGTGATGATCCGCCAATCCCTGAAAGTTCCAGGATTTTTGGGGAATGGATAGCGCCTGCGGTGAGTATGACTTCTTTGGTAACTTTGATAGTCATTACTTGGCCGTCTTTGACAAATCGAACTGCTTCTACGATAGCAAGCTTGGAAGAAGTATTGGCATGAAAAAGGATCTTTTCGACATTCGCTCCTGTCAGAAGATGAAAATTCGGACGAGACTGAACAGGAAGATAATAAGCAGTAGCCGAAGAACTCCTCGTTTTCGTCTTTCCATCAACCGTAGAAGGATGCACGAAAGCTACAGTCGAAGCGCCATCGAAGGGATCGTCAACAACATGATAATCAAAGGTCTTGAAAGTTTCAATCCATGCTTTCATGACCCGGTCATCCTTTGTCGCGGGATATGAAGTCTGCAAAGGCCCGTTTTTGCCGTCTTTGACGTATTCCAATCTCAAATGCTTTTGGACCTCTTTGGCAGGAAGATACTTGGAGTAACACTTGTCGAAATACCCACGCATGACATCCCACTCTCAACCAGGATTTCCAAGATCTCTCCAGAGGTTAAATCCAACCTTTGAGAGAGCTCAGAATGCTTGTGCGTTCAAAGCACCGCATCCGCCGAGGACTCGGCCGTGAGGAATCCCGATTTTACGATCATTGAGCTCTTTCTATGCAAGTAAAGACCAGCCTTTGTTCAAATATAGCTTTCAAAGTATTACATCTCACCTGTGGCACTGTTGAAAAGTCCTAATCGAGCTCAGTGCCTAGCAAAGAAGGTCAAAGAGCTGGGATGTTGATCTGAGGATTTTCAACGTGCTTCTCTCCCGCTTCGAGAACGAGGATTTGGAAGTTGGGGTTCTCGGAAAGACTCGAGGCTATCACGAGGCCGGATGTTCCACCGCCGATGATCACGAAGTCGTATTGCTCTAGTGTTGCTATCATTTTTTGATATTTTAGACTTTGGGCTTTGTGGAAAGGTTTCAAAATTTGTGTATGGAGAGTTGGATGTTTTGGTTAATTGAACTTGAAGAGCAAGAGTTGAGAACTTCTTTCCAAACACCAATATGTGTGTGTGCTGAGTTGGAACGAAGTTGGTTGTATGTGTTTACTGGGTATTGTGAGCAAGTGTGCTTAACCAACCCCTCACCGAGTAGATACTTGAGCATACTTCAACTCAAGATTCCCACTGTTGTGGTACGTTCACCATTGGTCCATCTCTAATTTTTCGCTTGTGAATAGCCTTGTGATACTGTTTCGAAGTTCAAGATTGTATTCTATCTCTAGCTACCTCCCCGCACTATCATCTTAATGTTTTATAATTCCCATCATGTTTATTCCAAGACTTTTCAAACTGCACACGACATCAAATTTCAAAACTTCTTCCAAACGTTTGAACTCTCTTACGAAAAGATCAGCATGATTTAGCAGGCTAAATCTACATGCATAGAAGGTACGGCAGTGATTGGAACCCAGTGCCCCACCAACACACTTTAAATTCTTAACTCGCATTGAAGTTGGGCTTACTGTATCCATCCCGTTCAATGAACTAGCTCATTCTACCAGACCGACCTAATCTCTGGTGGGCAATTTTTCTAGCCTTTTCATGATGTACATCGAAAAGGGGTACCCTAGAATATAGTATCAACTAGTACTTGTGATGCCCCATTTAATGAAGTTCCGGGAAACTTCCACTGGAACCTTCTCCAAATGCCGATCACTGATTCTGTTTCCAAACATTTCTCTCTCTCCCCCTCCCAAATAGCTGAAGTATATATAAAGTGGACCCCGGGTTTCTGCTGTGACAGACCATCCACCCAAACTCCAACACAACTCTCAAAGTCGAATCACGCACTTCAACCTTCATCTTCAAATAAAATCAAAAATAGCCAACAACAATCCTACTACCGATCAAGAAGCTACAGCCCAACCTCCAGACATGGGCGATTCAAACACCACCTCCTACGAAGTTATTGTGGGCATGACAAAGCTCCACCTTTCTGCCTCCCAGATTGAGCTTATTTCGGCCCCATTATCCGAGATCGTTTTGAAACAGGTGTGCAAGGAGCAGAATAAATTCCTTACACCCCAACAAAATTCCAAGCTCGCTTCAGACTTCCATGTACTGGTTGAACTTCGTGTGGCAAACAACTAGAGAAGGAGGGAGGAACCATGACGGAAAGCACAGCTAGGGAGATCCATAATGATTTGAAACAAAGACTTGGTTGATGTGGGGCTCCCTGCGAGAAAACCGTGATTTCTCGTTGATGGAAGCATCGGAAGTTAACTCGAGAACCCAGATTCGCCAAACTCGTGGAAAGCCCTGTTGACCTAGTCCCTACCTACTGAACAATGTCTCGCTCGCTTCCTCCGTATGAATAACTAAATGATAATCATCATACCAACAGTTTTTTGTGGATTGTTTCCCTTTTCCTTTTTCTTCAGCCCATCAGATAGGACTAGACTCATCATACAGGGTTTCTCCAAGGAACACAGGCTCTAGAAAGGACAGTACACTATAGTCTGGGATAATAAGAGTATTAGCCGAGATGATTTAAGACTTACACACTTGATCTATCATACTATTAAAAATTATCTAAGAGCCATCCGAGATATAAGAGAGTAATACCCAAGTCTCTCACCAACAACCTAAACTCGCTACAGTTTTCTCATTCTCCAAGCCCCCCTACCCACACAAACCCCCGGTTCAATGCCACAATATCTACCTCAAGCCTCTCAAATTCTGCGCCACCTTCTCCCTAAAAGCCTCCTATTATTTCCTACTTCAACAAGTCCCCAAATCAAGATCTGTACCTTCCCTGACTTCCATCTCGAGCCTCAATTCAGTCACTAAAAAAGACAAACTTCCAAGATCGCTACAAACACACGACAACCGCCATGGAGGGGAAAGGCAAGACTTGCTTCGTATCACGGCACCTCGCACTTCCACCTAGCACACCTGGCACACCTAGCACCAAAAACATTGCCCCTTCTTTCCTCAACGGGCAAAGCGTTAACGGAATGAAAAAGATTTGGGTTCACGGGATCGATGGGTATAAACGACGGAAATCTCTTACCTTTGATTCTGGTTACAAAGTCACAGATCAAGGAGAGGTCTTGGAGAGCAAGATAGACATTTTTTGTCATTAAGTTGTATAGCGCAATAATTACACCTCCCGTCATCCGCAGCGCACAATACCCGCCAGACGACCACCCAAAGCAACAGCCTCCTATCACGATCAAATCGGCACATAAGCCTCAAAAGGATCCAAATCCACTCTCCCCATCTCCCATCCCACGCTGTCAACATCACTCCCACCTTCCCTATCGAAAATCCATCCTTAAAAGAAGCATTCTTCAGCATTTTCCATGAGCACTCCCAATTTCCCCCCCCCCTCACGCTGAATGCGACAAAGTATTTTCTGGAAGTCCATCCATCCTGATTCCATCCCTTTGAAAATGCAGATGAAGAACTGAACGCAAAAACGCAGCTGAACCTAATTGTACCAAGCAAAGCAAAGCGTAAACCCATGAAACCCTGTAAAGAAAACCGAAAGCCCTTGATACATGCGTTGCTAAAAACTTTTCCTTTCAAATTCAAAAAGACACAGCGGAAGGTGAGAAATTAGTGAATGCTGCAGAGGAAAGAAAAGAATAGGCAGATAGCAAGTAGAGTACAAAGTTCTTGGGTCTCATGAAGAAGAAAATAACCGTGGTCCAAAGTATGTTACAGCGTCGAAATCGTGGATATTGTTGAAAGGGTGAATTATGTCGAGTATGAGGCTCGGCGTGGAGAAGAGAAAGATGCTCATGCGTTAGTAGCTTGAGGACCTCCACGCCCTCTTGGGGCACCTGCTGGAGCACCACCGCGTCCTCGGTTTCCTGGTCCGAAACCCCCTCTTCCACCTTGACGATCATTTTGGAATCCGCCACGACCACCTCGTGGGTTAGCACCTCCACGTCCTCCAGTGTATCCGTTTCCGCCATAGGCATTGGCCTTTGGTCTACGTGGCTCGACAAAGATGTTCTCGCCACCAATTGAGTGTGGGTTGGCAGCGGCAGCGGCTTGGTAACCCTCTGCGGTGGCATACTCAACGAAGGCACAGTTCTATAGTTATTAGCATTGTTACAAAGAAATTTTAGAAGATCATCCATACCTTTCCGCGATTGATATCAAAGTAGATCAAAGTACCGAAAGACTCCAATGCACTTCGGAGCTCATCAGGGCCAAGCTTCTCAGTAACGTTTCGGATGTATGCCATTGTGCCCTCCTTCTCGAGTGGTGCTTGTGAGATTGATTGTGGTCGGTTTTGTCTCTTGGCATTATCTCCAGCAGTTTGCCATCCAGCACCGGGGGTGTTCTCCTTGTCCTTCTCAGCAGCAGTAACGGTCGACTCGGTTGGCTGAGCTTGAACAGGTGCGGCCTTTGCGAGTGGGGCAGCACGAGCCTGGGCAGGTGGAGTAGCAGTCTTTGGGGCAGTAACAGAGGCTGGAACAGCTGGCTTAGGAGTGGAAGAACCAACCAAGCTAGCCCAACTCTTTGGCTTAGCTGGAGCAGCTGGCTTGAGGGGCTCGGCAGGTTTGGCGGCGGCAGAAGGAGTACGGGTGACAACTGGGCTTGGGACAGGCTCCTTTGGCTTCTCTGGCTCCTTGATTTCCTCCTCAATGGCCTTCTCGGCAGCCTCGGGTGTGGATTCCTCCTCCTTGGACACAGCAACAGGAGCCTCAGCCTCAACAACCTCCTCGGAAGCTCCGTTTGTGGATGGGGTAGGAGCTTGAGTTTCCTCAGACTCAACGGTCTCCAACTTCTTGTCAACGACCTCGGCGTTCAAAGCTTCAGGAGCTGACTCCTCGGCGGAAGCTTGAGCCTTTGGCATCTCGACATCTTCGAGAGAAGAGAGAGGACCAGCGGCGTCCTCAACTGGAGCAGCCTCAACAACCTCCTCGTCGCCCTCCTCGTTGATGTATCGGAAGATATCGTTGAGAACAAAGTATCCGGTAGGTTGTTGGGCGAGAACGAACGTTTGCACGAATTTCTTAAGCTCGGCAGACTTGTTCGATGTTTCACCAATAACTTGGATGACAATATTGTCAAACGAAGCTTGGGAGTCAACGTTGGAGACACGGACCTTGCAGTCTTGGAAGTCGAGTTCGCGGATACGTTCTTGGATTGCCTGCTGCTGTTAGCTGATGAAAATATGAATTGAGGGTTGAAAACTTACGCTTCGGCCAACAGAGACTGGAGCTACCTCGGCCTCAAGACCAGACACGAATTGAGAGCGCTTTCCATAGAAGAGCTGTTTTATTTTATTAGCATGTATAAGTGGGGGGAGATGGGATGCTGGTTGAGCTTACATGTAGCTTCTCAGGAGACTTGCTCAGGGTGGTGTAGTATTGCTCGACGAAGTACCATCCAACCTCATCCTTTGAC
>LLCD01001419.1:0-11082 GCA_001414355.1 Hymenoscyphus salicellus
GGGACATTTCTTCTTCTTTGCGGTGGTTCGAATACACTTTCTACTCAGATTCTGTGAGCAACTCACGACAGTATACATGGCCCTACAGACGCACTCGGCACATCAGAGGCACCACTCAGCGTAGCTCACGAGGCAAACAGTGCCTGAATGCTGTGTAATAGGTAGGAGCGGATAGTGCGTCTTATATAGAACTCTTAACTGGAAGGACAGTCAGCGATTACGCATGAAACGAAAAGAGACTGGTAGGTCCTCACACATAGAAAAACGCCTACGAGTCCCACTAAGTCTTCAACCAACTGAATTACTGCATACACGAAGTGCATAATACTGCATAGTAATGCCACGTTGAACGGGGAGCTAGTTTCTGCATCTACGATGCTGGAACTTATTTCTAAACGATCATGTGCGTTATTTAGGGTCACGTCCACTTGTGCGTACAAACGCCGGCTTTACAATAATCCTGGCACGTCGTTTGAGAAAGTATATTGGTGCCTGGCCAGGGTGTGGACAATACAGGAGTTGGCTGGAGTGATTGGATGAGGGCTGGTCAAGCTAGCATGGCGTGGACCGTCTCAAAAAACACGCATTCCTGCGAACTGAAAAATTTCTCGCGGTTTTCACTGCAGGAGGTTCCTCTGCGGTAATTACCTTGAACATGATTGCTCTATTGGGAAGTCTCCTCGGATTCGCCGAAAACCAGCTGTATAGTATGACGATGTATAGCCCATCCAGACGACCCGATTCGTCTATGAAAAATACACGCTAGACATTCGACTTGCGAAAGCGAGGTGGGACTCTTAAGATAGCGTTCCCCTTAACCTATTCGCGGTTCCAAAGCTCTCCTTCCTGTCGAGACATGAAGCCCTGATTTGCTAGTACTATAATTCAGTTATGTTAAGATGTCGTTGGGTGTCTGGGTAGTGGCGCAGCTTGTTACTTGGAAAGGCTTCCGTGATGGCCTCCGGCTAGTAAACTAGTAGGAATGAGGTAAGGATACCGAAGGTAGAGTCCCGAAAGGGGTGTCACGTGAGTGAATTTGATTAAGCGAGATTTTCCAGCAGTAAGCAAGTAGAGCAAAAAGTGGTATCTTAACTACACATATTTTACGATCTACGATTTGCTTATTAGACAACTCGTACATTGAAGATACTGCATATTTCGACTTTAAAGATGAGAAGGCTAAAATTTTCAAATACAGTACCATTTTATAGATGACCTAGAAAACTAACGCGATGTCCATTCCTCTGAAACCCCTTCCTCGCGGGCACCCCAGGATACCATGCTATTCTTTAACTCGACGAACGCATCTCTTCTACGTATAACCTCCTTCATCCTTTCTTTAATTTCTGCGAGAAACCTCGCCTTACTTTCCTCGACAGCAACTAAGTCTGCTTCACAATCACCAATACTCTTTTCTATCCCTGCTAACCACTGACTGCTGTGATGGATTTCATCTGCTAGGTGCTGTGCTACCGTGGTCACTCGCCGGGGTTGTCGACGTTTGCTTGGAGCGGTGGAATGGTTGAAACCTGTAGACCACTTCCTCTTCTTGATGTTTAGATTCCCATCAGATGCAGGGCGTGAATTCGTCTCAGAGTTGACAGGTGGATTGGAATCTGTCATCAATTATTAGTCTAGCCAAGATCAGATATAAATAGAGACTCACCTATGCTTGAAGAGGACAAGAGCCCTATCCTCGGCGTATCAGGAGGTGTAACATACTCATGATCGCTGTCCGCTCTAGTAAGATCAATTACTGTGTGCTGGAGGGTGGGCTTGGATTGAGCTTTTCTAGTCGAGAGGTTGGTAGGCTCACCCCAACTCGTAAGCAAGCGGCTCACTCGTTCCTTGATTTGAAGCTCGTTCTCCCTCGGGATCATCTCTAGCTTCATGATCGTCCTAAACAGCGTTCGGATCTTTGAGTTCCGAATGACGCTGGGTGGTATAGTTCCAACTTTCTTAATTTGATCCAGGTCAAAGGAAATCTCATCCATCCTTCCTTCCCTCAGCTCCTGGTTTGCAGGGAAAAGATATCCGTTAAGCTTTTTCTGTAACGCAAGAATCCACTCCTGATGTATAATTAGTATTGAAGGGTAGCAAAGTTTGTTACGAGAATATACCTCTAAACTCTGTACCGTAGCTATCGACGATTCAATATCGCAATTCGCATGATTTTCCAGATTTGCTAGGGCCGAAATATCCAAAGGTTTCGACGGAGTGGAACCAAGTGTGCTAATCGAGACAGCATCATCACTATCAAAAGCAGAACTCCATGCTTGAAGGCATTCGTCGGGTAGGCATTTTTGCATTCCTCCTGCGGACTGATTTTCTGGGCCAATGTCCTCGAAGCTCAGTTCAGGCCCAAAAAAAGAATCAATGTCTGAAAAAATTGAGAACTTCGGGCAATTCGATAAATCTGGGGCTGAGAGCCAGTCAAATTCTGTGTTTGGCTGGCTGTCGGTAACTGGAAGCTGGTTTGCTGGTGTCATGCTGGAGGAAGACATTAGGGGTAAGATATTTCAATGGGAAAAGATAGTTAAGGACGAAGAATGATTCCTGGGAAGAAGCTGCCTTCTTATACACTTCTTCTCAAAGGATAGCGGATCTCGGGTAGAACCGTCCCTTGTGATTCTGATTGAGGCAGTGTGCATTCTAAAGCACTTCATCGGCAATAGCCTGCCTAATGCAAAACCGGACGTTCAGGTTTGAGTCCAAATCAAGTCATGTCATGGTTTTGGTGGGCTTCATTATCCCTCTCGCATAATGATATGTGGGATATTTACAGCCCACGGATCACTTCCGGCAGGATACATCTCGGGGTAATCACTCGTGACTAGGAAGGGGGAGCCTCTCTGCTGTGTGATTGGTGGTCCATTTTCTGCAGAGGCTGTTGGGCGGCTATGGAGGGCATTTTTAGGACCCATTTCTCCACCAGAATGCATTTGGAGGCAATGAACTTTTGGTAGAGATCCTAGTCAGTTATGATATTTGTCAATCGAGTTCGATACAGGGAGAGACTATCACAGATCACGCACACTCACAACCTTCTCAACGGTTTCAAGTAGTTGATCAGATCAAGATGATAATCTTTCCCCTCCTTAACTGCCAATAGCTAGCGTTATAAATACTAGAAGAGGAATTCATCTACCATGAACCTTTCTGAGACAATGGGTATCGTTTTCTAGCACACTAAAGTCTGCCAATTGCTCAAAGAGCAGAGAGTCTTTCCCTCAGCAACGATCAAACAAGTGAAACTCACACGTATCGCTAAGAGCTTGCTGCATTCAATGGTCCTGTCATCAGATTACCCTAATCCCACTTAGATAACTCCCCTGACTGTGAGCAATTATCAGGATACCGTGCCTGCAAGAGCATACTTCAGCGTTGCTCACCAACCATGGCTAGTTTCAGTAAAGATATCCTTGATCAATAGACGATATGCTTATCGATGCAACGTGATAGAGGTGTAGGGTGTAGCGGAAAACATTCCGTGACGAAGAATGAAAACAGATGCTAGAGGATCGGACAAATCACCCTGTTTCCCCGCCATTTCCCCCTCCCCCTTTCTTGCCTCACGTAAAGACCCGCATCTCGGCGTGCTGCCCGTTCCCCTACACTCCTATACCAGCTATCAAAGGCAGATCCTGAATCCACCCTAGGTCTGCCTTGACAACAGTGGAACTGGGAAATGGAAGGCGAAGATGTGCATACACGAGATGATCAGCCACTTTTCTGAAAACCACAAGGTGGTTCATTGAACGAAACCCTTGGCTTGGATAGCCTGAATGAAGACCCAGCTTCTGTATTTCTGACATTTGTCAGGCTTTCACTTGAAACAGGCACTCGATTTGTTTTTTCAAAATCTAGATGCTGTCTCATAGGAGTACTTTTTAGGATCCGCGGGTCACATCTGTAATATTTTCGGGCATTGATTTTTCACTTTCCTTTCCTTGACTAATAGTTGTCGAAGAGGAGTGAGTGATCTAATATGTCAATGGCTTCTATGATCCCACCTACCATTTTTCAGCTTCGTGTACAGATCAGACAGGTGAAGTGTTTGATCTACATCTGATGCATTGCCTGATCTATGACATAGTGATACAGGCTCTAAAATTTAGATTCAACTGACCCCGCTCCGGTTGCATATTTGTGGAGATACATAGCCGCTTGGATCTTAGGTAGGAAAGTGCCCAACAAAATGCTGATGGGGAATCCTCTAAACTATACCCCGCCCCCCTTTTCTACATCGCTTGTGCCTCCTCGGATATCTCACTCTGGCACCCTCCGAGCCTTATTAGCATCACTGCCTCACAGATGCACGGTTCAAGGTAGACTTCAGCTGAATCCGATGCTACGCTTTTTAGCGCGGGCGGGTCAAGAGTGAAAATGGAAATTGTAGACTGTGCTGCCAAGAGAGACCTCCTTTATATCTTGATCATGACAATGAGTTGAAAAATATAAATATTTTGATATCCCCAGCTTATTCTTTCTCGTACTATCAACTTTCCTAAGATTACTATATCAATTTGAAGCTCATTTCATACATTATGATTGATTCTCCCCCACCCTACGAGGAAAATCCAGTTGTTTACAGAAACCTCCTTGTCAACGGTCAAACCATCTACACTCCAACAGTCCAGAACTCAGCCCTCTATAAGCCAACCGTTCACAAACACCCAATAAACAGAAACGCAACCTACGCCAACCACTCAACAGTTTACGGAGTCTCAACCGGCATTGATGTAGCTATCATGGGTTTAGAATCTATTTCAATCCCAGAATCATGTGCCGATATCCAATCCCGAATCGATCAAGCTCTACACCATAAATCAAAATTAGTACCTCTTAAATCAACAAGAAAAACTCTCCAACAGCTCTTCTCGCACTATTGTCACGGCTACCCAAATTCTTATCATCTACTTTTGCTTCCCAAAGCACTTTGGCACGATATTATGTTTCCACCGTGCCATGCTATATACTGGATGTCTCAAATACGTCAAACCAGGCTAGAGCGCAAAAGGCTGAACCGGAAATTCTTCTCGATATACGCAAAAGCTTGGAAGCACGTGTAGAATCAATCCTTTTGATGCTCGAATCGCTACGTATTGAAACAGTAGAGTCACCAGAGTACGAGATTCAGAGTCCGGGCGGCGTAGGAAGATTTCTTGCTTTGGGGATGCTACTAGAGGCTTATGGATCGCGCTTAGCACCACCAGATACTATTTATCTTGCTTCTCGGGGGGCTTTAAAGAAAGGGTATTACTTTGGGAAATCATGCATATATTTTGAGGAGGTCAGCATGCTCAGGAAACATCTTCCGTATCTCGCAGAGACTTTGTGTCCGCCACATCTCCTCGAAATTAGAACAATCGAGAATTTACTTCGAAGGGCATGGCAAGTATTGGCAAATACACGGCCAACGGTCAGGGGCATTATTCTCTCCGATCAGATAATTGAGCTTTTAGAGAAAGCTCAGAGAAAACTACCGGGCCTCTATTTTGGAGCATCATCGCAGCAAGCTTAGATATTTACAGACGAGAGTAGAGGACAACTTATAATAGGAACCTATAAACACAAGTACTTAAAAAGAATGGCCCAATAGTGAGTGACCTTGCCCCAGCTGCTTTTGAAATTCAGCCACCGAACCCCATCTAAGGTCCGTCCCTGCGTGGCGAGAAACCCTATGTGGCGAGAAAGTAGACGAATTTCAAAATTCCTAAATAGCTGTATTAATAAAAATAGTGTGACAAGCCTGATACTAAATTTAAATATAACTTTTATTGGTTGTGGTTTGTTTAAAGAAGACTTCTGGGAGAAAAACCCGCGATCCTTGTATTCTCATTAGTCGTTCTCGCCACACAAGGTTTCTCGTTACGCAGGGACGGACGTTACTCCTATATATGCTAAAGTAAATGCAAAGGAGGAAAGAGATACAAAGCCTACGCGAATAATAAATTTTTTACCTCACCTATCGAACCCTTGCACGATGGCCTAGCGAACGCTCAGGACCTGAAGCCTCTGAATCGTGGAAGCATATTATCTGAAATGGTTGCATCAAGCATGAATGGTGTAAAATTGCAACCTGACTATTTTCTCGCGGTAAACGTTATAGCTGGATAGATATGACTGTTTCTTGATTTGCTATATAATCTATAAAACTAAACAATGTAATAAAGGAACGTAAATAGACAAAAGCAGGATGAAAGAAGAGGACGTGTTGCAAATTGGTAGATATGATAGAAAGAAAATATTGAAGATCGCATAGAAAAATAAAGAAATTTAACAAAAATCGTGAAATAAACGAGACCCCTCTACTGATATCTCAGAAATGCACCACAGTAACTCTAGCATCAATGCTGCTCCGCTTATAACTGAACTTCAATTCCATTCCATGTTAGAAGGAAGTCTGCCTTTTCTTGTGCTTTCATATTTTTTGGATCGATTTTTTCAAGGACACACCACTGCTCCCGATATTTTAGCATAGCATCTTGTTCTTGTGACTTGCTAGACGAGTCGTTGTTGGGCTCCTTTTTAATTTCAGGTTTCTCTAACCTGCCTGAGCCCGGTGCTGGTGTAGGTGAGGCGTCTTTTCCTAGGCGCTTGCCGTCTAGCCATTCCTGGTGCCGAGCCGCATGATGCTTTGCAGCAAGATAAATATAAGCATCACAAGCCTTAGAGCTGTTCCAAAGGTGCCTAATCGATGATCGGACCTCCCATATAACAGAAATCACCCCATTAATCTCCCATTTGACCCGGATCTCCAGAGGGGGGAGTTGCCTTTTTTCTCCCTTCTCCTTTGGCTTTAGGTCGTCTAAGTCGCAATTATAAGCTAAGCCCTGGATTGACTTAAATTCTCGTTTTCGGCGTATCAGTTTCCTGCCAACCTTCTCATCGCCCAGTCGATGATCCGGCCCAAACTGCTGCGTTTCCTTCTCATCAAAATCAATATCTTCCCGTGCAGCCGTAGAGCGTTCGTACTTTGCAGCGTTTTTCGGGCCATACCTGACAATAACCGGCTTTGACCTATCATGGTTTTTCCATGACGCAATCTTTCCTCCTCCATAGCTTTGTCCTGTCTCTTTCCTTGCTTGTTCTGGCGTATACATAGCTTCCTCGTCGGACTCGTCGGAATCATCATCGAGCTGTTCAGAGCTGCCATCTGGACTAGTCACCTGGATTGGCGGTAACTTAGACGGATCTGGTCCATCGACGAATAATTCCCCATCTTCACCACCTTCCTTATCTATATCCATGTTCATTTGTTCTTCTAACACCTTCTTTTCATCCATCTCATACTCCATCAATGTAGCGTTTGACTCTTCAAACTCCTTCTTCAATTTCTCATACGCCTCCTTGTACTGAGGATTGGCACCATTATCGTAGGATTTAGTAAGCATTGCTAGCTCTGCTTCCTTCTCTTCACATAACTTGCGATGGTTGTCGAGCTTCAACTTAGCTAGGCGAGTTTTCTCTTTCATATCTCGTCGGGTTTTGTCTTTTGATACGTCACTCTTATTTCGTGTTTCTTTTACATGTTTTGGGGCTTTCTTAGCTTTAGGCATGTTGACGATCGTGCTTAGAATGTATTGAAAGTTAAGTGGAATATATTGGAAGTTGAGTAGAGCGTATTTGGAAGTTAAGTAGAATGCACTTAGAAGGTGGGCTGGATGACCTTTATAGTAGGTATTAAGTGGTTAAACTTATACGCCACACTATATTGATGCTATAATAGTCTGATTCTATTATCCCCTGTATTTGGACAGATAGTAAAGAGCCCTCAAAATTTTGAGTTATAGTACCTTTTGAAAATGAGTTAGTTATCTATAATCACCTAGCAGCCACAAGATGAGGGCTCTCCATAAGGTCATTAGTTGAGGATATAGTCTATATTATTCAAAAAGGAAGTAAATTAGAACGTCTAAGTTATTTAATTATAATATTGGATTTAGAATTAAAATTTGGCTTTCTTCAACTTCATTACCCACATCTAGCCTTGAGTTATAATGCGATTTCTCTGGAATACCTTCAAATACCAGAGACGAGAAGATAAAAGGATTATTTGCAATAGTTCTAGTAGTAGCATTTGTCCTATATTCATTGAGATCAACGTAGACCAAAAGTGAGTAGAGGTAGAATATGTGTATTTCAGCTGTTAATTCACGTCTAGCCCCCCATGGCAAACGACCACGGACTTCCTCTGCAAGAAGGACATCATTAAGGACATCATCGACAAGGGGTCGATCAAGGACTCGATATACACAATGACGGCTCAACATCCCTCTACAATACTCTCGAGCATTGTCGTTGACACAAGGATTCCACTGTCGAATCTCGTAACCATCATCCATCCTCCTCCTATCAGCTCTAACTTTCCTATTCCTACAAATATTCCTATAGGTGCCCTCATCGGCCTACCGGTGGCGATAGCTTTACCTCAACTAAATGTATAAAAGGATTATCTTGGGAAGACGGACCTAATTAGGGATAGAATGATTATTAGAATAAATAAAATTGGAAAATATTTACTCTCTATTTAGTTGATCTCATTTAATAATATTCCTCTCTTTTATTTAACTCTACATTCATGCCTCTGTTATCAAATCCCAACTAAACTATGTCGCTTTCTTAATTCAAAAATACTATTAGTAGTGAAATTAATATTAAACGCGAAATTAAAATTAAAAGCGAAATTGAAGTCTATCACATAAAGTATCTTACCGCTTTTATTCTTTTGTTATCATCTTTTAATCTTTCTAATTCTTGCCTTGAATCTAACCCTCACTCGTGAATTAAGTCTGAAATGAGGACTCGCCCTGCCCGTAGTCGATGGCTAGGGGATAAGTTTAACTCTAGCATCCCTATCGTAAGGCTAGACTTGGTGGATGCATTGTCGGGTGGGGGTGGAGTGGCCCTGGAATTATTTTTTGGCGAACGCCGAGGTGGGACATCTGCATCTGTCTTGGCAGTAACCAAGTTGTTTTGCTTAAGACGTCAGACTAGGAGTTCCGCTCTGGGCCATGACACTTACAATTTCTTCTTGGGTGGGCAATGATATCTTATGCGAGTTCTTGAAGGTGTAATATTTGCTTTTCCTCTTGAACAAGACAAAAAGCTCCGCGTTACACATAGCCCCAATTTCACTGCCTGTGCGGAAAAAATTATTTTTCCTCTTTCGAAATTGCTCTGTTTTGGCTCTATTATTCATGATTGAAGTTAGGCTAGCGATGGAAGATTATTATGCGAGGGCGAGTGTTATTAAATGGCTGGGCTGGTCACTATGTTGGTCATGACTTATGACTCGCTGGTCACTTATTCCAACTCTTGATCATCAACCTTGATGACTAATCAAATTCACCCTTAGGTAGCTCAGCTCTCGCATTCTAATACCCTATTCCCCATCTCAATCAGTGTTTTTCACATTCAAGTCGAAGCTAACATCATGGCGCTCGAATCTATTGCACGATGGATATCTTCCAGATTTAGCGAAATGGATGTTTTTTCATGGTACCTATTCATCCCCGCCTGTCTCTTCGTAACATGGTTATTGTTCCGTGCCAATTATTATGCCATTACGTCTGAATGGCTTTCAACTTCATTCTTTTTCCTAAAACACCTCATCTATCCTCACATCTTCCCGAGGACTCCATTCATAGGCACGGCCACACGCTTTCACGTCCTTATTACATGTGGATATATTATCATAAACATAAGTTTACTCCTAGGGGAAAACTCATGGGCGAAAATCGGTGCCCGTGCTGCAAATATATCTGTGGTCAACTTAATCCCCCTCCTCTGCGGTCCTAGGCTAAGTCTTATGGCGGAGCTACTTGGGATCTCACTTCGTACCAGCATTGGCGCTCACCAATGGCTCGGCAGGATGGTCGCTGCTCAAGTTGTAGTGCACGTGGTAGCTTTGATAGCAAGCAGTAAATCATTTACGTGGACGGAGACGAATATCTTTGGTATTGTGGTAATTTACCTCTCATCTCCAGGGTGATAGTGCTAACATGAAAGAGGGAGGCTCGGCTGTGGCCTGTATAGTTCTTCTCTCCATCCACCTAGTACAGCGGATCTTATATGAATGGTTCCTCAACTCACATCTACTTCTCTCGATCGTGGTTCTGGTTGCTATTTGGCGCCACGTCCCCCCGGAGAAACCAGCACGGGTCTTTTTGCAAATTGGCATCTCTCTATGGGCCGCGGTGACAACGATACACTGGTTCCTGTTCGCATTCCGAAACTTTGTCGTTGGTAAGCCGTTTGGGACAGCAGTAGTAAGACGTCTATCAAACGAAGACCCATCAAATCCATTACTTACAGATCCTTCCACGATACTGCAAGTTGATATTGCCGTTCCTAGAGCATGGAAAGTTCGGGCTGGTCAATACATCTTTCTTTCGATCCCTAAATTCGGAGTCTTTAGAGGACTCCGAGGCCACCCTTTTGTGATTTCATGGTGGAACCGAGATCAGAATGGCTTGACAATATCTCTACTGGTCAAGTCTAGAATGGGTTTTACAGCGGAGCTTGACAGGAATGCAAATAAACTACTCCATGCATATATTGATGGACCTTATGGTGCGGGGCATGAGTTTAGTGAATACGGGACTGTGATAATGTTCGCTACTGGAATTGGGATTGCTGGCCACTTGCTATATATCAAGGATCTGATTACTGGATATAATAGCTGCATGGTGAAGACAAAACGTATTCTCGTCGTCTGGCAGATCCAAGAGGAATGTAGGTACCCTACGTTCTGGTAAGTTATCCTACGCTAAATGATTTCAGGCCAGGAACAGTGGGTAAGAGCTAGGATGAATGAGCTCTTAGATAGTGACACAGGATATGTATGAAAGTATCCTACCCCCGTACGCAAGCTTGCTAACATGGCGCTGATCCTCGAAATCCACCTCCATATCCCAGGATACGATAAGGAGGTTGTATATGGGACCCATGCCAGGATCAAGAAATCTGGACCAGTAGACGTTGCTGCCGTGATTATGACTGAACTAAAGGCCTGTAAAGGCAAAGTCCTTGTCTCTAGTAAGGTCTAATCTCCTCATCTTTCACTCGTGTACTAAC
>LLCD01001420.1:0-11080 GCA_001414355.1 Hymenoscyphus salicellus
GTTGTATTATTGGGGTAAAACTTACTAATAAACCATGAGGTGCTTGGAAGTCATTTCGGTCGTCCACGAAACATTGATATGTATGATATTGAAATCTTCACTGTCAATGGAAGAGCCGTCGCGAACATCAGAAGTTTCGTCGTCCTCGGCAGAGGAACGGCCACTGTTATCTTAGCTCGCGGATTCCGGAGCTTGAACACGTTCCTCGGATCCATCATCTCCTTCTCCCTGTTGCGACTCTTCATTTTCTATTGAAACTGATATCCCCGCAATAAGCTCCTCACTTGACTCTTCGGGGGTTGAAACTAGTCCAGATGCTTCGGATGATGCGTCGCTTTCGCCAGTACTATCGTCGAAGTCAAATTTTGGTTCCGCATATTCATATCCCCATTGTTCCCATATCCGTTCTTAGAGAATTTGCTCCAAATTGTCAAGCCATTGATAATCCTCGAAATTTAGTGGTTTCTTTACCGGAGACACTGGATACCCTTTGGAAACGGATTCATCAGGCGACGTCAAACACATGGCCATCCATGAATCCTCATCTAACTTTCTAGCAATCTTGTCATCTAAATCCATGTTCAAGACACGGTCTGCTTCTTTGCGTTCTTCTTTGGTGGGGATGCGATAATTTTGGATGTTGGGTGGAGGACAACCTGCATCGCGAAGGAGGTGACATCCAGCTTGGGGACAACCGCAATTGGGAGTTTCTTTGATATTATCAAGCATGCACACCGGGCAGTGTTGATGTAGGTAAGTGTAGAGTACTTCGCGCTGTTGGCATTTCTTTTCTGGGTTTGCATCTTTTGCATCGTAAATGCGTATAGCTGGGAGGTGTTTGGCGTGGCTGTCTCTGTGTTGACAGATCGTGTAACGTTGAATCCAAGCGATACATATTGTTGGGGGTCGAGCGGAGATTTCTGTTCTTCTCATGTCTTTCGGTTCTGGGTCAAGTCTTGGTAAATTGTGGCAGAAGTCGTAGTGCAGTTGATAGACGGCGCGCTATTCTGGTGGTTCTCGAGATGGGTTCACCTTCGGTCGCGGTCGTTCGAATTCGGTCTAGGGGGTGGCCTCGAATGTCGGTCACTACCATACAGCGTCTTGAATTCTTGTCTCGTATTGCTTTATAGTTGCGTTGTTCTTGTGGGAGTAGGTATTGGTGTAGTTGGTTGAAGAGCGAATTGTCTTGGCAGATATATTTAACCTCCCGTTTTCACCTTCAAAAAAAGTCAACCCACAAGGGGAATGGCACTAAGTTAGTCACATTACTAGCCGTCATAGAGGTTACTAGAGCAAATCAATAGTCGAACCTCGCGTGCTTTAGCTTGACCTCCCGACAACACGAAATACAGACATCTTCTCGCGCACGTCTCTTCTTATTGGTTACGTAACTCAACTAACTAATCTTGATCTAGGGAAGAGACTTTATTTAGCTGTAGATATGTGCAGATCGTGGGTTTCTATGAGAGTTTTGGTAATGAATTTACTTGGTGAATGCAGTGTGCTATAAGCCAAAGAGGGATATTTGCGACTATACGACGCATAAGCAGTTTGCGGCGTTCCAACTCGAAAAGGTTTAGGATAATCAATTCAAGGAAATCAGAAAAGGCTGAATTTCCTTTCCACGGGTAGCTTTGGGCCTTGGGCCTTGGGCCAGGTTGTTATATTCTCTAAAGCTAACACCCGAGGATCAAGCAAGCAAGAAATAATTGAGAGCAAATATAAGCTAGTCTTCCAGGCTATCTCATAGTATATAAATCCTTCCGTGGTACCTTTCAAACGACACTCTAGTCGACTGGCAATAGATGGGTCAAGTTATCGAGTGGTCACCGAGGGAACGCGATTGTTGAAGATGCTTTGTGTGGGTTGCACAGTACAGTAAATATCCCAATTCTTCTAATTCTTCTAATCTTGTTCTACTTTTCTTCTATATGCTTAGAAAATGCAGTCAAATGAAACGCACAGAAAAGAATTCGTTGATTCTTGATGCTAGTCACGAGGTAGTCTCACGATTGGCATTGAAAACCGTAGTATATACTAAAACTGGGTCGGTGGTCGGGCGGATCGCTTTCGTTCCTCAAACCCAAGGCTCATGAGTTGGGGAAGGATAGGTTGTATGTTTGAGTTAGAGTTTTGCGCTTTCTTTGGAGAGTTGTATTCTGGAGATTGGGTTTTCTTCGAAGTCAAGCTTTCTGCTTGAATGGATCCAAGTTCTGGAAGGGCGTATATGTAATATACGGAAATCACTTGTTTGAGTACTTTCCTTATCTTAGGTCACTGGTTTCGTGTGCCTTATGCGAAATGGTATCGGTCTTTCTTGAACTCTCCGTGCCAATGTATATGTCTTTCGGGGTGATTTCAGATAAGTGGATGGGGGTGTATACGGTCAGGGACCACTTATACTCGGCACTTGCCCTTTTCACACCAAAACACGTTGTTAAGACTTTAAAATATTTGTACCTCACACCCTAAATAAACAGCTGTCCTTGTAGAGGCTTATTAATTCGATAGTTATAGATCAATTCACTTTCTCGGATTTTATTTTAAATATATAGCTAAAAAGTTATTAGGTAGCGAAGTTGGGCAAAGTCGCAAAGTGCACGTTTTACACCAAAAATCGGCCAAAACCGGCCAGAAAAATCGACTACTCTGCGTGGACAACATTCACAAGAGCAATATTCTTTACTAGTAATGCCCGTTGAACGAAAAGCTAGACAGGGTTCTAATTAATACGAATTATTAATTATAGAAAAAAATATCCAGGGTGGAAATAATGATACGTGATGCAAAAGTAGGCACAAGGGCGGTTTTTGGTGGGGTTTTGCCAAGTGCCGAGTATAAGTGGTCTAGTACTGTACTCCGGCACCCTTCTTCTATCACTTGAAACGTCCACTTCTGTTCAGGAGAACTAAAATACCCAATTTGTCAAATCTTCTAAATTTTCTTGGGAAATAACTAGGATCATCCGAGAATTTGTCGCACAATAAGAAAAAGGTGCACTAAAGAGCAATAACGAACTCTCTTCCTCGTTAACATCCCAGCAAAAATCACTTGTCTGGCATCCCCTGCAACCGCGTTTCATGACCCAATTTATCATAACAGTGAATTATTCTTCAAAATTTCATTATTCAAATTCCATCCCGAGATAATTTGCAATAACCCAGTTTCCCAAAAGGCCAAATTTCAATGTTTCAACAGATCAATCCACCACGGCGACTCATACTTATCGATCTCTCTGTGAACCTCTTCATCATTAACATCCCTAATGAGGATTTGGGAGTCAGTTTTACTTCTTTGAGAAATATTCAGGAGTTTTAGAGCATCTCTCGGGAGTCGAGAGTGAGAGCCTGACTCCAGAAACGGCTAGAATAGGGGGGAAATGCTTCGAGAATCTCACTTACCTCGGATCAGGCGCAATGGCAACGATTTGCTCCACAAACTCAAACTTCTCAATCGGCTTGCTCATTCCAAAGTCAATTCCACAAAGTGTACAAAGAGATAGCTTACTCTTTTCATCCCACTCATATACCAATTCCCGCAAACATTCAATGCCATAAACGTGATTGCAAGGTAGTCTTATGGGGCTATCAAGTAAGTCTTCATAGTACGAACGATGTTTGCCTCTCGAGGGTGTATCTTTTGGTAATTCCTTGTGGGATTCATGAAAGATCAAACATATTCTGCCTTCGGGCTCTAGTTCAATAGCATTGACATCGCTGACAGCATCCATCAATCTGCCCCACACAATGGCATGTCTTGGATCTCGATCGAGGGGTAGTGGGAAGTATTTTCGGAACAGATCTAAGTTCATTTGTCGTACCTTGGCCCAGAACACCCTGGTTGTCATCAATAATGCGCTTCGGACATGATAGTAAATCATTAAGCTGATCTTCAGAAGGTCCAGTGCGAGAAGTTATTTAGTCGTGAATAGAGTCGTCGTTCTCTCCCGGATCTTGGCCTTCTCCGGAGGACTTGCCATCGTTTCGAGCATTTTTCGTTCCCACTCCACATGTGAGAAAGGAGACGCACTCCAGCCAAAGACCACAAACAAAGAGATAGAGAACGTTGAGTGCAGAGAGAAACTTTGAGAAAACAATGCTGTATCAATATCCATCGGGAAAAAGATTTCTCGAGATTCTCCGGCTGTCTGCTCTCAGAACCCAAAAAGTGTTCCCAAAGCCGCTCGTAAAGAATTCTCTCCATGTTCGCCAACCAAGAGTAGTCCTCCATAGACAGCGGTCGTCTTACAGAGAACACTGGCGTATTATGATATGACGTTCCTTCATCTGATGCCAGCGTCAAAAGGCCCTTTACAGAACGAGTCACAAGTTTGGCATTCAACCAAGCTCTGCCGTCTATATTCTCCTCATGCTTCAGAATGAGATCTTTATAATCGAGATTCGAAACGCGATCTGCTTCTATGTACATTTGATTACTTCGGAAGGTCCACAATAACCGGTAGGATGGGTAGAACAGCGGATGAGGGGATGGGGGGAGACCTCGAAGTGACCTCGGCGGTGTTGGCATTCCTCGTGGCTGACTGTCCAGTAGATACACATGTTGTACGCACGGAAAAAATGGTTTGCTTAGCGTATTCAGTTGGGATGCTGTGAAGTGCGTAGTAACATGAATTAATCGCAAGCTTTAAGGATGGCGGAGAGGTGATTGGCGAGTGGCGAGGAGCCTGATATCCACTACCTCTGAACGTAGGTATTCACAGGATAAGACTCACTTATGTTTTATTCACCAATACTATCTACTGTACCTTTTGCCTAGAAAAATCTGTTTCTGCTCTATTCATTCTATCTCAATATTCATTTCAAATGCTTAATTTTAGTCTGATGAGAATTTCTAACTGCTGAACTCTTATTTCTTGTGCAATAACACTTTATAAAGTTAGAATGATATTTTTCACTAGTTATACTCTCTATAGCGATATACATAATGATTCTCTTGACCTGATGGAAGAGCTTTGTCTTTCAATGTAACAAGTTGTATTCGATTAAGTTTTAAAATACTGCAATCAACTTTATATTCCCTCTCATCTGTGAGAAGTAAAAGTAAGGAGAGTGGGTGCTAAAGTTACTGGTATACAGGGCCTAATAAGGCCCTGTAACAGTTCCCTGGATTTTGTGCCGGCCATGCGCATTTGATGTATCTCCAACTACACTAACCCCTTTAGAAATTCATTAAAGCTTCTTACAGCGGAAACTACACTCTTAGAACTCGACTCGGATTTTTGTTATATTTTTACTACCTCATTTGAGCTAAGCGTGTTGCACTGTTATAAGGGGGTGTTCGTTATCCCTGAAAAAAGGACTCAGGCTCCCGGTGGTCAAAAAATGGCAGTAAATAGAGGGTCGCACCTGCCTCCCTAACTCGTTTTTCGAACTTTGTCGAATAATCGAAGTTCATTGTTCCAACTGTCCAGGTTCATCGTCCTAAATTATTCTGATTCTTTAGGATAATATGCTTGCATTGCCCTAGAACGTTGGAACAACGAGGGCTAGGTAGACAAGTGTGAACATACCTATTTACTGCCGCTTTTTCTGACAACCGGGAGTCAGGCACCACCCAAGCCCGCTTAACACCATGGCTTCAGTGCAGTGCCATGACAAAAGCAGGGAGGGAGGTTGACGAATAGCACACTTCAGGATAATGTTACAGGGCAGCACAGCGTTATAGTCAAACTACGAGAAGGCGCTGTAATGTCTACAGCTACTACCGCCTGTGCATCGTAACCCTGTACACTCTCAACCATTTTAAAAATCAAACAAAAATCTACTAGTATCTATCAGTTGTTAAATAGTCCATATCTCGCTACTTACGAAGTTTTCAGTAGTAGTTAAGAGTTTATTACGATTCTACGACAGGATCTCATGTCGCAAATTGCAAACGATCGAACCACCCCTGCAACGCGAGCCTATAGGAAGGCATAAGCACTGGGTTACAGGGAAGTCCATTCACATACAGCAATCGTACATTCGCACCATGGAGCACCATTACAGGGCATCACCTACCGTAGTCTCCATGAATTCACCGCACCGACGGGGGGTTCAACAAGTGCAACTCGCCACTCTATAAAAAGTCAATCAACAAGAAAACCCACTCCACAGGAAACCAAAAACATCAAAATCCAAGATCAACAGTACCGAAATTAAATCTATACTCTATCTTCACAACCTCTCCTCATCCTTCTCCTTCGCAACAGACTGTACATTCCCCAACTTCTTCAACAACCCAATCTTCCCAATATTCCTCAACCCCACAATTCCCATCACAAGACTCACCCCAGCAAGCGCAAAGCAAAACCACTCCGCAGCTCGGAAACCCTCTAACAATTTCTCCTTCCCCACTTCCCCATCTTTCTCACCTTGCACACTATATTGAATAGCAGCACTAACAGGTAAAAACATAGCTCTGCCCATGCTAGCAACAGTCTGGAACATGGCGCCCGCGACACTCTGATCTTTTCGTGGTAGAGCTTGCGTGGTGAAGAGGCCGAGACATGGATAGATTGTGTCTGCGCCCATGGCGGCGAGGAGCATGGCGGGGAAGCCATAGGCGAAGTAGGATGTTGAGGGGGGAATGGGAACTGCGAAGAGGAGGTTTGCGATTGCGGCTGCTAAGAGGCCGAATATGAGGATGTAGTTTCCTTTTATTCGGGAGAGGAGATAACCGGAGGCTATTGTGGAGAGGACTTCGGGGGGTTAGTTCCTTTATTTTTTGTGGGGGTGGGAAGGGAGGGGTACTTACCTCCTGAGATTCCTAGGGGGATGAAGCGGAGAGTTGTTTGAAGGGGGGAGAGGAGTTGGTAATTTTGGTAGCTGGGAAACAATTAGTACTTGACTGGATGGGCAGATGGGCGGCAGAACTTACAAGTATGTGGAGTAGACCAAAAAGTTTGTAAATGAACCAGAGAACAACCAAACGATAGCCATAGCTACAGAAAATCTTCCGGTTTTGAATGTAGATACTCTCATCAAAGGTTCTCGGATAGTTTTTGTTTCTAAATAGTGCTGCCAGAAAACGAACAAGATTAAGAAGATGGCGGATAGAATTAGTATCACGATCACGAATGGGGTTTTCCATCCTTGAGAAACCCCTTCGGATAATCCCGTGAGCAGAAGAAGTGTTCCGGACGTGAAGAGAAATGCTCCCGACCAATCGACGCCAGAAGCTCGTGGTTGATCGTCGGTGGACGCACTTCTGGGAGGTTCTTTGGGGATTGCGAACAGTGAGACAGCTCCTATGACAAATGATGTTGCGGCGATGACATAGAAAACGACTGTCCATCTGGTGTATTGTGATATTATACCTCCCTAAAAAGCTGTTAATTAGGTACAAATAATGAATGAGGGGAACATACCAGCAGATTGCCCATCACTTGACCCGTTGGCGCACCACCGGAATAAAATGCAAAACTATAGTTTTTCACTCGCCCGGGAGGTATGGTATAGCCTATAATACCAATAGCACTCGGGATTGTGAGAGCTGCGCCCTTTTCCTAATATCAGTATTTAATGCTCTTCAAAATATGGTGCGTATTGATGAACCTACCAATCCCTGAAGAGCGCGCATGATGTATAAGCATACTTCGATGGGCGAAAAAGCGGTCCCAAGCGCCGTCGCAGTAACCCAAAAACAACCCACGAGAAACAAAATCTTCTTCCCATAAACATCACCCAATTTGCCAAACAGTAGAAGAAATGAACCCGCTGTCAACGCATAGGCCGATACCACCCATTCTTGACGTACGGCAGGAATATCCAAAGCCTTGGTCATCTCGGGGAGAAGTATGACAACACATTGAATAGAAAGAGTCTACGTAGTGTGAGCAATCTGATTTAAAAAAGAGTTTCAGAGACGGAATAGAAACATACATTGAGAAAGTTTGCAGCAGTAAGAGCAAGAACTAAAGGAGCAACTTGACGAATTGTGACAACTTTGTTTTCGAAATGACTGTCTACAGCGGATTTTTGAACGGTAAGCGGTGCCAACTGAGTCACCAAAGCCTTTTCTGGTGCAACAAGTTCAGTTGGCAACGCGAGTTTTTCAATGGCGAGGTCATCGCTGGAATCTATTGTTAACGACATTAGAACACAATACTAGAAGAATTAACATGGGAATAACTTCAGCAAGAATAAGATGTAAAATTCATGAGCGTGATTTCAAATTAGAAATGGCGAACTTTCACGTAAGGTAGCAGCTAGCACCCCCACTAATGCGGAGCCGAAGCCGGGGAGAGTGGACGCCGTCCTTACCGTTAGGTAGCACTTGGCTATTGTCCGGCTTGTCTTGGAAATAGTAGCAGAATAACAATAAATTGGCCAACGCCAGGGAAATATGTTGAGCATTCTGATAAATGCTGTGGAAGAAAAGGGACGGGAGAGAAAGCCCCGCTTGCAGAAGCAGTCACGTGCAAGGCCTTGGCGCTGTGCACCGTGCTCACCCTGAATTATTCCCAACCTCTCCTTCCATTTCTCAACTACCCTACCTCCCTACCTACTCGGTGTTATTCTTCATTCCATCTCGAAGTACCTGCTACTTGTCTTGTGTTGTGTCTTCGTTTATTGTTGCTAGCAGATTCCATTATTGAACTACAAATCGAAGTGTGACTTGTCCGGGGGATTTTCCCATCTCAACCAAACTCGCTCCTTCCCCGAATTGACAACGTAATTCTCTTCTCCTCGGCCAGCCAGGCCTTCCAGATCTTGTGTTACATTCATTAAGGTCAAGACGGTTCATCTTCGAGGTCTTTTCTCATGGAGCGACCGCCGCTTCGACGACGAAGACCCGCGCTCTCTTGCCTCGAGTGCCGCCGTCGCAAGATCAAGTGCGATCGAAGTAATCCATGCGGACAATGTATCTCTGCCAAAAACAAATGCAATTACTCATCCGGGATTCAAGTCCAAACTACCACAGTTGAACAGAACGAAACGCGGACTACTACTACACTCGGAAGCAGCCAAAATCAGCAGCCAAACCCTTACCCGGAGATAGAGCTAAATCCTCCTAACACATTGGATCTTCACAATTCCTTTCAACGGATACAGATAGTTAATGACTCTTCAGCACCCAGTCTGATCCATGGGTTGACTGAGACAAGCCGCGTGTTACTGGCCCAGGCTGCAGGACTCCAAGACTCGAATATAATCATGAAGAAGACGAGGATTTTGCAATGGAGCGACTGGATGGGCACAGCAAAAGAGGTAATCTAGTTTGGGTTGATTTGCTTCCGTTATTCTGCACTTTGCACTGATTACTTTTCAAGTTTTCGCCCGTTATAGCATGCTATACCGAGGCTTGTGGCCACAGCCATGACCCTTTATTCCAGTCTCCCCAAACCAGGGAGTTGGTTGAACAAATGTCTGTTCTTCTTCAAGATTGCAAATATATTGCGAGTAGCATCAAAGCAGCACGCCCGAGCCTTTCTTATCCAGAGTTTGGCCTTCCACTCCCTTCCCGCGAAGTTGCCGACCGGATGGCATCCTTATATTTTGGATCATTCGAGTCGATGTACCGGATACTCCATGTATCCACATTTTGGGACGAGTACCGAAGATATTGGAAAGATCCCGAAAGTTCCACAGTTGATTTACGCCTCAAAGTACTACTCGTCATAAGCATAGGATCGAGTCTATCGGACCATGCAGATGCTGATTCTGGGTTCCCTGAGATGGTTCGTCAATGGATATATTCCTCTCAAGCATGGCTTGCCGAGCCATTGCAAAAGAGCCGTTTAGGCATTGCGGGGGTTCAAATACACTGCCTAACTATTCTGGCTCGACAAGTTCTCTCAATTGGAGGCGATCTGGTCTGGATGTCAATGGGGTCTCTCACTCATATGGCGATGCAGATTGGTCTTCATCGAGATCCAAAATATCTCCCGCCAATGACCCTATTACAAGCTGAACTCCGGAGGCGGTTATGGTCTACCATTCTCGAAATGATTTTACAGTCTTCCTTAGACTCAGCAATGCCTCCGAGAATCTCCTTGGATGAATTTGACACTGAGGCGCCTTCCAATGTCAATGATGAGGATATGAACGAGTCCAGTATCGCGTTACAAAGTCATCCGAAAGATACATATACCATGACTTCAATGCAGCTCATTTTGCTTGACTCTCTACCAACACGTCTCCGGATTCTTCAGCTTCTGAATAGCTTTCGCTCGGAACTTTCTTATTTGGATGTGCTTTCTCTGAGCTCAGACATCACCGAAGCATACAGGAAAGGAAGCAGTTTTATGGTGGATAAGGAACAGCTTGGGGTAACCCCATTTCATCGGAATCTGATGCATTATCTCGTTTGTCGGTTCATGATCCCTCTACACTTTCCATTTGCTAGTAAAGCACGAACAAATCCTTTATTTCACTACTCGCTCAAAGAAAGCCTAGATGCTGCGATGACCATTATCTCACCCGAACCAGACGAAGGATTCTCTCGTCTGATGTCCCTTGGTGGGGGAATATTCAGAGAAGGGTTCAGGTTAGCAGGCACTGCCATCAGCATTGAGCTCATCGCTCAAGCCGAGTCGCAGAGAATCGACGGAACACTTCATCAAAACTCCCAGTACAGAGAACTTCTCAAAAAATCCTTGAATGATATGATTTCACTATCTCTGAAACGCATTCAGCAGGGCGAAACAAATATCAAAAGCCATATGTTTCTGTGCATGGTATTAGCCCAAGTCGAGGCTATTGAAAGAGGTATTTCTCCGGAACTCAAAATCGCGCAGAGTGCAAGGGACAGTCTTCAGGTCTGTCTTGATATTCTCAAATCGAACAATTCTGGCTCCGCGCACGCAAATATTTCTAGCGAACGAGAAGATTATGGATTGGACTTCGATATGGATACGGACTTTTTCTTTCCAGATCCTAGCTTTGCCTAGTGGGCTAAGCTGCTTAGTTCCCCTTCCTCGGTGGTTCTTTTTCTCATATATTGTCTAACTCTTGCTTCTCGTACTGCTTTGTTATCTATACCTATATCCGTTGGCTTATTATCATTTGACTCTACACTGATGTGCTATTACAACAACTCTACTACTTTATAAGAAATCTGGACGTCAGACTTAGTT
>LLCD01001421.1:0-11078 GCA_001414355.1 Hymenoscyphus salicellus
ATACTTTCTAGGGAGTTTTGCGCAAGGCATACATCTATATTTTTGATAGACTATTGGTAGGTCACCTACCGATAGAGCTTGATTATTAGTAGGTAACCTACAGATAGCACAAACAACCAGAAGCAATCGGTAGGTGACCTACCAATAGATAGTAGTGCTATTCCTAGGTCACCTGGGTATAGAACCGATGTTTCATGGTGGGATAGGTACCTGGGGGTTAGAAGATTACCTACCAATGGCTTCTCATAGCTGGGCTGGGTTACCTACAAACAGGAGATGATTTTTCAGCACAATTGACTTGTAGTACAACCCTTCAAACTATCACGTCTCGGCTAATACATTTTGCGGAAATGGCTTGGTGGCGAATTGTTCAACAGCTTCCAGAATCCCCAAGAAACCGGAAATGCACATGCGACTTCCCCAGTGTACAATCACGTGGAGATATGCAGCCCCTTGCTCATCAAAAAGTTGTTGAGCCACTAGCGGGGTATGCGTTTGGGAAGGCATGGTGGAAACATCTAACAATGTTATGATCAACCGAGGCAAAAGAGAAATCTCAAACATGTATCTTTTTGACACATGTAAAAATGACGAATAATAACAGGCAGGCAATTCCGTAACCGAGTTTGTTGAATATCGCACCATGCACCGTATTCTTATTAGATTGGTCGGACACGTTGCTGCTTATCAAAGTTTGAAGCTTGTCGCGTCCCGTCGTCATGGCTGGCTGGTTGTCCGCTTTTGTTGATGGCGGTCCCTGCATGGAACTAAACCCTACGGCCTGTGTGGAAAATCTATTTCTGTGTTGGGGCAGGAACGACAGCTGCCATCCTGTCCATGGTGAGGGGGAATGAGAGGAGGAAAATGAGGATATATTTTCCCCGGCTTCGGGACGAGGAGCCGGCTGAAAATTAAGATAATTCCGATGATTTTCGAGAAGGAAATGGAAATTACAATTACCCCGTGTTTACTGGGTAATGATACCAGGTGTCGACATGGTGCATTCAAGGTTGTGTATCCGCAGGTAATTCCGATGGTGAATAACCGTGATTTTAGCCCCCCTCGACCCCTGCTTGCCAAGGCGTTGGCCCAAAGAGGAACCCGCTGGGCCCCTAATCGGCACGCAGCCAATCAGCGCACCCCCTTTCAAAAGTGTTGAGGACGGCGTCCTGGCAGGAGAATCTGGCCAGGATGGTGGATGGCATGCAATTGCCCTCGGCACATGCCATTATTTTGAACAAGTCATTCGATCTGGAAGCGCGCGAGAGCATTATCGTCAGAGATCGAGTTGTTTCCCGTCAATTGCGGAGAGGAGAGCACGGAAAACTGCCCAGATCGCCTCACAAAACGGTGGCCCTAAGACGTTGGGGATTTTGCCGACCATTCACAGAGGAAGAATAGGAGAGCAGCAACCGATAGAGTGAAAGAGAGTGAGGAAACTACGTCCCACCAAAAGCTGGCAGCCCCTCTCCCGTTCCACTCTTTTCAAACGATCCTTCCCCACGCCTTTTGGCCACCCACCACCCACCACCCACTACCCACCACACGCCTGCTCTCTCTCCGACTGCCCATCGGGCGCTAGTGCCTCGGGCCTGCCAACAATTATAAACCTCTCCCTCCTTCTTCTCCCACCTCTCCTCCTCCTCTTCTTCCTCACGACATTCTTTCCGCCAAACACCAACAATGGCGACTCTCTCCACATCGCCAGCCAACATGGAAAAGCCGGCAGAGACTTCTGTTCGAGCAACCAAGAAATATGATACGAAGAAAGCTCACATCGCCGACGAGGCCATCACCAGATCAAACTGGTACAAACACGTCAATTGGCTTAACATCACCCTCATTGTTGGTGTGCCAATCTACGGCATGATTGCTGCCTACTCCACCCCTCTCTACTGGAAGACGGCCGTCTTTGCCTTCTGCTATTACTTCATGACCGGTCTTGGAATAACTGCAGGTATGTCACTTTCACTCCAAGGGGTAAATTGTTCAAGAGCTAATATTTCAACTCTCAGGCTACCATCGTCTCTGGGCACACACCTCATACTCCGCCCGCCTACCTCTCAAGATCTTCCTCGCTGCCGTTGGTGCTGGTGCCGTCGAAGGCTCCATTCGATGGTGGTCAAGAGATCACCGAGCTCACCACAGATACACCGATACCGACAAGGACCCATACTCCGTTCGAAAGGGACTTCTCTACTCGCATTTCGGATGGATGATCCTGAAGCAGAACCCAAAGCGCATCGGTCGTACCGACATTTCCGACTTGAACGATGACCCCGTCGTTGTTTGGCAACACAGAAACTACATCAAGTGCGTTATCTTCATGGGAATGATTTTCCCTTGTCTTGTCACTGGCCTTGGATGGGGAGACTGGAAGGGAGGTTTCATCTACGCTGGTATTCTCCGAATTTTCGTCGTTCAACAAGCCACCTTCTGCGTCAACTCTTTGGCCCATTGGCTCGGCGACCAACCTTTCGACGACCGCAACTCTCCTCGTGACCACGTTATCACTGCTATTGTCACTCTCGGAGAAGGTTACCACAACTTCCACCACGAGTTCCCATCTGATTACCGAAATGCTATCGAATGGCATCAATATGACCCTACCAAGTGGTCCATCTGGATCTGGAAGCAGCTCGGACTCGCCTATGACTTGAAGCAATTCAAGCAAAACGAGATTGAGAAGGGTCGTCTCCAACAATTGCAAAAGAAGCTCGACCAAAAGAGACAGACTCTCGATTGGGGTATTCCACTTGAACAATTGCCAATCATCGACTGGGAATCCTATCAAGCTGAGGCCAAGAATGGTCGCGCTCTAGTTGCCGTCGCCGGTGTCGTTCACGATATCACCGATTTCATCAAGGATCACCCAGGTGGAAAGGCTTTGATCACCTCTGGTATCGGAAAAGACGCAACCGCCATCTTCAACGGAGGTGTCTACAACCACTCCAACGCTGCTCACAACTTGTTATCAACAATGAGAGTCGGTGTCCTTCGAGGAGGTTGCGAGGTCGAGATCTGGAAGCGAGCACAACGCGAGAACAAGGACATCTCCTTCGTCAGTGACTCTGCAGGCAAGAAAATCATTCGTGCCGGTAGCCAAGTTACCCGTATTGCAGAGCCTGTTGCATCAGCCGATGCGGCATAGATATTCTCTTTTTACATCTCTGTCTTTGCGTATAATTTTAATGAGTCGATGACCCCCAGGGCCGACCTCGAAGGCGAAACAAAATTGTCTTTTTCGTCGTTCTTGCTTTTGTGAGCGTTGTTCAATAGACCAAAGGGTGGCGTTATAGGAATGGAGGGTGGGGCTACTTTTTTTATGATTCAAGCAATTCAACCGCTTTGTATTTGGTACATTAATCCAAGCCATATCTTTGTGGATGAGATTTGGAGGATCGAGGGTGGGAGGCTTTGAGGCTCTTGGTAGATCCCTGATGAGACAGACAAACAGACATGTGTATTTCTCTCTCTTGCCTCTTTGAAAACTATCAATGGGGCTATGAAATTCAAAGACTGATACAACTAAATAAATGACAAGTTGTGCTTCCATGCTGTTGTGATTTTATGGATTTGTTTGTGAGTGACTCGGATGTCTCTGCTTTTCTCCAAGGTACATGATTGTCCAGTACAATGGCTGACTGAGCTGTCAAGGTAGGGGTTGGAAATGGTGAAGTCATCTACCATGTATGTAGCGACGTCCCCAATCATGATGGAGGATGATCCATGCGTCATGCATGAGTGTAGTGTATAATTTACGTGTTTAAGACCTCAGCCTCGCTTGCCTTCGTACTCGTAAATCTTGAGCTCGTGTACAAGTTTAGTTGCTGGTTGCTTGGCGCAGGAGTTGTTATACTGACTCTCCAGTGTGCAATGACGGTCAATTCGAGAGTTATCAAGACCTTCCTCCAATGGTCGCCTGATGCGGTAGACGTCCCTTTACTTAATGGTCTACGCATTCAGATTCTTCCAACGATTGAAGATCTTCCTCGTGCTCGCAAACATCAATTCGCAGCCTTTGTTGCCTCAGACGCTCTATTGGTGGTTTGGGATGACGAGGCGTTACACTTGGTACAGCGTGCCAAAGCAATTGAGTCGGAATTAATGGAACTTGTTTGGAAAACTGGTGATGATGAGGGCGAAGATGAGAAGGAAGCAAATGCCGGAGTATACGAGATTGATGAGGAAACTGGAGAGATCATCCCAGAAAAGCGTGGTTTACATTTGCAAAACACCGTTCTGGTTGCTCTTACCCTCATTCTCATCATGACATCGTTGGGTGCTGGAGCTCGAGAACTTGCCAAGGGAGTCGCAGTCGACGGAAAGTATACTCGGCTGGCACTCCTCTGTTTAACGCCCGTCCAAATATTCTTCACCCTCTTCTTCGCACAAGTTATTGTCGGATGTTTGGCCCAACTCTTCGGTCCTGTTCGACAATTGACCCTCAACTCGAAGTTTTACTCCGCTCGTGCACCCCCACGAATTCAGGGGCAGACTCTTCCTCACATCACCATCCAATGCCCTGTTTACAAGGAAGGTCTAAGCTCTGTCATCGCACCCACTGTCAAGTCCATCAAGCAAGCCATTTCAACATATGAATTGCAAGGTGGATCCGCCAATATGTTTGTCAACGATGATGGTCTTCAGATCATTGATGAGGAGGAACGACGTGCCAGAATCGAGTTCTATGCTGACCACAGCATCGGCTGGGTTGCAAGACCGAAACACGGTGATAACTTTGTCAGAAAAGGAAAATGTAAGTTCTCTTCACGCTCAATCGCTTGATCAATGCTAACAATTCTCGTAGTCAAGAAGGTACGTCTGACGTTGTGATGTTTCCGAGCGAAAACCCACATTCCAGCCGACTAAGCGGAATTATCCACTCTCCCACTAACCAATCATAACAACTGAAAGCTAACATTTTGCTTCGATAGGCTTCCAACATGAATTTCGCACTGCATATCTCCTGTATGGTTGAAGAGAAATTGTGCTTAATTCAACGACCAGTCGACTGGACACAAGCTGATGAAGCTCAAGCTTATGAACGATGTCTTAAGGAAGCTCTCGAGGACAATGGACGCGCTTGGGCCGACGGAAACATTCGAGTTGGAGATTACATCTTGTTGAGTATGTACCCTCCTCCTTTTTGCAGTTACAGAGTAAATACTAACCATAATCAGTTGATTCCGATACTCGTGTCCCTGCCGATTGCTTACTCGATGCCTGCTCCGAAATGGAACAATCCCCCGAAGTCGGTATCATGCAATTCTCCTCCGGTGTCATGCAAGTCGTACACACCTACTTCGAGAACGGTATCACTTTCTTCACCAACCTCATCTACACTGCTATTCGATATACCGTTTCCAATGGCGATGTTGCTCCTTTTGTCGGACACAATGCTATCCTTCGCTGGTCTGCCATTCAACAAGTTTCATACGAGGATGAGGATGGATATGAGAAATTCTGGTCTGAATCTCACGTATCTGAGGATTTCGATATGTCTTTACGTCTTCAGGTCAATGGCTACACAATTCGTCTCGCTGCTTGGGCAGGTGATGGATTCAAGGAAGGAGTATCGCTTACTGTCTATGATGAACTTGCTCGATGGGAAAAATACGCTTACGGCTGTAACGAACTTCTGTTCTACCCAATCCGCAAGTGGATTTACAAAGGCCCATTCACACCACTTTTCCGCAAATTCTTGTTCTCCAACATTCGCTTCACATCCAAGATCACCATCATCTCTTACATCGGTACCTACTATGCCATCGGAGCTGCCTGGATCATGACAACGGCCAATTATTTCGCCATCGGTTGGTTCAATGGTTACCTGGACAAATACTATGTGGATTCATGGAAAGTTTGGTTCTCCATCATCATTGTCTTCAACGGACTCGGAAACATCGCGCTCGCTATCATGCGATACAGAATCGGCGAACGATCCCTTCTCTATGCGCTGTTCGAGAACTTCAAGTGGACAATCATGTTGGCGATCTTCTTGGGAGGTCTCTCACTTCACGTCTCACAAGCTCTACTCGCTCACATGTTCGAAATCGACATGACGTGGGGTGCAACATCCAAAGAAGCCGAATTCTCCAACTTCTTCATCGAAGTTCCTAAGGTGTTGAAGAAGTTCAAGTTCTCCATGATCTTCTCGATCCTCGGCATAGTTGGGATGATTATCCTCGCCACCGCACCGTTCGTTCCTTATGATTGGAAGATTAAGGATTTCGTTGCCATTCTGCCTATGGCTACGGTCACGGCCAGTCATTTGCTTTTGCCACTTGCATTGAACCCTGCTTTGATGACGTTTTCGTGGTAAATACGGAAAATTTGGCTTTCGCGACATGCTCTCCAATTTGCATAAGGAAGTTATGGGTAGAAAATAAGGAGTTTGGAACACCCCCATACCATTTGTATATGTGCTTTTCCGGCAACGACGAGCTTTACTTTTTTCTACTGCATTGAAAAAAAAACCTTTCATCTCGGAGATAATTACTTTTTTCAGTGTGGTGTTGGCATTAATTGTTAATTTGATAACCTGGATGGAATTACTTTTCATCTATTTCTTTCTTTACTACTTTGCTATGATCCTTTCGAAGGGGAAACACTTGAATGATTGGAGTTTTTTACAATAGACTGGAATTGTTGAAATCACTGGATTTCATAGGGCTTGATGGTTTCTCGTTTTTTATATATACATAGTGGTTAATACACTCGTTGGGATGGATGGACGGGGCCGGGGTGGAATTGGGGATGGGGGATGGGAAATATCATGAATATGCGATGAGGGGTGTGGGGAGTTTGTGTACAAAGAAATAATGCATGGATCCTTTTAGTTTGAGCACAGGAGAGAGCAGTAGAAAATACAGTCGCTACAATTGAATGGCCTCGCTGGATGTTACTTGTGATATGAAGTTGTTACACGGTTTAGAATTTGTTTGTTTTGCGAGGCAGGTCGAGTCGAGAGGCAACTGTAGAAAACGCGCAGAGTGTGTACCCGATCTCCTGGCTCTCGTTTTCTAGCTTCGCAAATCTTTTGTTGATCTAAATGAAGATAATGAAGATGCCGAAGATGATCTTCGGGGAATATGACTTCCAAGTGATGGGCGGATGATTTCCATGAAACGAGAACATGGGCCAACCTTCGCAACTCTTCCTCCTATCTCTAGTAACGTTCGTTGCCACGTAATACCAGTGGCAAAGGGAACTTAGGGGCCGAGGGTTCTCAGCCGGACAAGAGCGAGGGACAAGAACGGGAAGAATATTGGGAAACGTGAAGATATCGTGGATGGTGAGACATTGGATACAAGAAAAACGGTCCCTCTGGCCGCCCCTTACCTATCTACGTATCTGCCGCATCTTCTGTTTTCTATTTTCTATCTTCTATCTCTGGAGCGACTAGAGATGAATCAGGGGTGAGCTATGAGTAGTTGGCCCGAGACAATGAGACAAGTGTGCAGGCGGTGAAAAAGCTTGTAAGAGCCATGATGGACTTCTGGTTAGGTGGAAATGGGATGTGAGCGGCTGAGGGAAACGGAGAGGGAGTGGAGAGACAGGAGGCTTTTTGGGGGAGATGGGGAGGAGGCAAAAAGAAAGTATGTTTTTGTTACTTGATCTTTGAACGTGCGGCTTATGAGGAGGTTTTACTTTAATCTACGGAGGTTAATTACAGTAAGTTGAGAGAGCGGGAACGACCCATCTGAGGGTCAATGTAATTTACGTCCCACGCTTACTGAAAGCAGGGGAGGTTGGAGTGATGGTTGGGAGCATGCGGCATGCTATCGGAGAATTGGTTTTGGATGGACGCTGATGGTATGATAATCTGATGGTGCTTTTACAAAAATGCCCAAAGTGAAAAATGCCGACGTTTCGCAGAGTGGGATTCGGTTTACTTGCTACGTAGAGAAGTCCCCGGGAAGTAGAGTTGGCGATAGTTGCGAGGGAAGGAACAAGTTGGGTGGTTATGACCCGATTTGGACTAGCTATAGTATTACCCCCCCCCCCCCTTTCGGATTGCCTCCCGCAGCCTCTTCCTCCTGGAACATCAACACTGCCGCGAACGAAACGAAAATCCATGGCCAACGGGGTGTCGACCTTAGGTAGGACAGAACATGTAGGAGCAATACCGGTATCTATTTCGGAATTGAAACTTCTGCGGCTGCCAAAATCAATTTGTTTGGGACAGAGCGCTACGAGTTGAATATCCCTTCCCCCTTCGTCGCTACCTGAGTTGAACTTGGACAGAATCCTTGCTGCACATCTATCTCTCTGCGCCGAGTACCGCTACCGGTAGACATATATTCCTTTGCTGACATGACAGGGGAGGGGGATAAGATAGGAATATTCTTACTGGAGGGCATGCAATACAATTGTGTGGAGACCGAGACCCTGTCCCTGACTACATGAGAGAGACCAAGACAGAAATAGTTGGGTAGGGTTGGTATCAAGTTTTTTGGTATCAACATACAGATACGAGGTTTTGCGTATTGGAAAAGCGGCGAGCGGAAAGATATCATGTAGGCTGGTACCTAATGGAGGTGTGGATTCCGATGTATGCAGCAGACATGCAGATTAGTGGAATCATAGGAGCTGAACATGCAGATTTGGAGATGCAAGATGTGTTGTGCATTTTCCTGGTCAATAATTGCATCATGGTCTATACAAAGGGCGGTGATGGTTGGTAAGTAGATCCGAACAGTTGGAGGTACTTGCGATTGGTGAGGTTGGGGCGTGCGAATTGGCGGGTCCTTAGTATCGAAAATCATATGCAGGAAGGGTTTATGAGGTGGTTGGGTTGGTCCTCAATTTTATGGTAGTAGAATCTCCAAGGGTTGGTCATTATTTAAAATGCCCTTGGGTTCGTTCTCGTCGTTCGGAATCTGATATTCGAAGGGTTTCAGACCCTTTTTGCATCTGTGTATACTTGGCGTGGGGGTTAAGATTCCAATATTCTGGTTATCGTCCTTTCTTGTTGGTCTGTTAAGTTGAGCTGAAGGTAAATAGTTCCGTGGTACAGTACTTTCCGAGTTCAAGTCCCGATTGAATACTCCGTACGGAGTACATTGAAGATTTCTTTTGATTGTATCCTTTGCAACGTCGAAGCCGTTGGCCCGTAAACATTCCTATTTGTTCTTGATGAAGGAAAGATAGGAATTCAAACCAATCACCAATAGTTAAACAAATGCAAGGCCTCCCCGCGTACAAGACATAATGTTGTTTTCTTCCGAGGGCCAAGGCGAACTTACTCCGTGGCAAGCTCGTGTCCATCGATGATCCAGGACTATTTTTCGGTCGATCTCCCCCAGGCACATCTTCTCCACCCGGGTTCCATTTCCACCCCTGTCGTCGGTGCTTCCTCCATCTGCACCTCCTCTCCACTCAAACACCTCATAACTAGCAGATAGGGGATGCTAGCGCAAGGTATAGCTCAACCCCCTTGTAAAGGCACTGTAGATCATCACAATGACCCTGTCGGCCAATTCACGATATTGCCCTGCCTCTACGTTTTTTTCTTCCAACAGCCCTCACTTGAATCAAATGCTGTTATTCTCTCGTTATCCCCAACTTCAGTATTTACAGTTGTATTGACAACGTCCTGTCGCTTCTTTTGCTCTTGTTTTCCCTTTGCAATTGCCCTACATAATTACCTCGCTGTGTTCCACGTTTGAAGAGAAAAGCTCACAAGAATGAGGTGTCAAAGTTGGACTGCCGCAATTGCGACGGCAGCAAGCATTTATATATCTGGAACCAGAGCGCAAGACACTGTGCCGGATCTGGGTGCTCTGCTAGCTGGCCAGAAGAACTTGACTACTTTCTACGGATTAATTCAGGTACGTGGTACTAGAACGGTGGTGGATGTTTGTCACGATGATCCTTTGAAAGTAAACTATTGAAGGGGCTGATTTCTGTGCAATGGAGATTTTTATTCTTACATGAGGTGGTCAATTTTCGGAGATGGGAGTCATTCAGCCTATTTCTCTATCCGAAAGTAGAAATGAAAGAGTGCCATGAGATTCTGCAATACTACATTACTTTTCGGACCAGAGTAAATGCTGACGGCCATGAATAGAAATACCCACAAATCTTGCTCTCGTTGCCTTCGTCAAACGGAATTACAGTGAGTACAGGGAACTTCTATCTCTCAAATTCCACTAACTCAAATAGATTCTTGCTCCAAATAATGATGCCTTTGACAAAATCCCATACACAGAACTCAAAACCGCATTCGAAACGAATAACCAAGATGTCATTACGAATATCCTTCAATATCACATACTCGCTGGACCGAGAACTGCTGCCCAGTTGATACCAGGGGATTCTGCGTTCATACCTACACTTTTGACAAGTCCAGCGTGGACAAGTGTAAAAGGGGGAGCCGTCGTGGAGAACGTGAAGCAATCAGGAGATGTTGTGATATTCGTCAGTGGAAAGGGGACCAGAAGCACTGTTACCCAAACAGTAAGTAACCCTTTTCTAGTCTGGAGTTATGGTTGGTTGATAAAACAAACAGGACCTCAAATTCAACGGAGGTATAGTTCAAGCCCTCGACTCGCTATTAATTCCGCCTGCCAATCTCACCGACACCATCCACTCATTCAACCTCACTTCATTCGAAGGCGCACTCTTCGAAACCAAAAAGACGGACAATTACACCAAAACCGCAAACAGCACGTTCTTCGTCCCACGAAACGAGGCATTTCAAGCTCTGGGCCCGGCGATCCTCAACATGACCACGGACCAACTTTCCAAAGTCCTCGAATACCATTTCATCCCTGGAGAAGTCCTGTATACATCAAGTCTCACAAATGGAACCACGTTTACTACCGCCCAAGGCGGAAAAATCACAGTTCGTCATTCGGGAAATAACGTCTACATCAATTCTGCTCAATTGCTCACTACAAATATTCTCCTTTCCAATGGAGTTCTGCATGTTATTGATAATGTCCTTAACCCAGAGGGACCAGGTTCAACGCCAAACCCAGCAATTGACATTCAAGGCCCGGTTTTTGCCTCTGCGTCAAAGATTCAGAGTCTACCATTTACTAGTGCAATTCCCTGCACAAGTGCTTGTC
>LLCD01001422.1:0-11074 GCA_001414355.1 Hymenoscyphus salicellus
TCCTACAACACATGTACGACCAAGAAGCCTCGCACTTCTCAACCTTCAACGCCCTCCTGCACAAACACAGAATCCGTCCCACCTTCATGTACCCCCTCTGGACGATGGCGGCCTCCGCTCTCGGCTGGGGCACCGCAATAATGGGCCGCGAAGCAGCAATGGCCTGCACCGAAGCCGTAGAAACGGAGATAGGAAGCCATTACAATGAACAAGTTCGCGTGTTATTGGATATGATGGATGAGATGGAGGGGAAAGGTGAGGAAGTGGGTGGGGACTTGAAAGCGTTGGTCGCGGATATTAGGAGGATTAGGGATGAAGAGTTGGAGCATTTGGATCATGCTGTGGAGAATGATGCCCAGAAGGCAGTGCCGCATGAGCTGCTTACGGGGGTTATAAGGGCTGGGTGTAGAGGGGCTATTTGGGTTACTGAGCGTTCGTGAACGAGAAAATCTTATACAGCGCCTTGTGATCCAATACTGACGGTGAATACTCGCTGGATTGTGGGCCACAAAACGCAGTAGAAGAGGGCCAGAAAGTGGACGAGCAATCTTGCCACGGAGTATATGGTGTGTGTAAAACATGTATCAAGTATATGTATATAAAACTAGGTAGGTAGGTGTGTGAATACAAGTCTCCGAAGCGAGGCAAAAGTTAGAAAAGTAAGAAGGAAGTTCCCAGCGCCATGTTGGATGCTAATCTAAAACTTAATATGTTGTTGACTCAAAAGCGCAAAAGTACAATCGAAAAAAAGAAGGGAAAAGAACGCCCAAAACGCCAAGGCTGTGCAATGCTCCAGAAACAAAAAAAGGTAGTGCCATTTTATTTTTACGTTCTCCCAATACTCAGTACAACAAATATACAAGGGGCCCCAAATCACCGCGCCGGTTTAGATGTTTAGTCACTGGTTCATATGTTAGTAAAGTCGCCCCAAAGGAGATAGGGGAAAAGGGGGTGGGGGAGGCAAAGAAGACTTACTAGATCTGCAAAGGCGCAACTTGATCAACCTGGTACAGCCAATTGCTATTCAGTTCCTCCTTGATAAGCCAATCATATGGGAAAACCACAAGATGTCCCTGCACCAGACTCAACAACTCCTCGATATCAGGCATACTCAACAGCCCATCACTAGCCGTGAATCCCTTCCTGCTACCCTTCGTAGTTCCACGACGACGTCTTTTGACAGATCCTTGATTTGCTTGGGACACAGAGCCGAGGCTTGAGCCAGTGCGTTCTGGGGGAGGCGCAGAGGAAAATGTAGCTTTTCTCGTACTACCCTGCTTTTCGTTCTCAACTGGAGGGCTGAGGGTGGATTCGAAAGATGGGAAGGTCTCATCTCCGGTGGGCTGAATTGGTGATGGGGCTTCAATCGATGATCTCCGTTCAGGCTCTTTTTCATTGATACCATCAAGCTGACCGTCCAAGTTCAAACCACGGGAGCCGACAGTACCACTGCGTGCTCTCTGCTTCTTCTGAGAATTGGCAGCCCAGTCTGCAGCAGTACCATGGGGATGGCTGTCATTTCCATTTGGCTTCAACTTCTCGCTCAGATTACTCAAGCCAGCAGCAACCCCCGCAACCGAAGTCATGGGAATATTTGAACCAGGTGGTCCACTTCTTCCTGGTGCCTCCTGCTCCTCTCTTTCCGTGCTCTTGGAACCATTTTGAGCTTGAGCGAACCTCTCGGCATAAGCAACATATTCCGTGTACTCATGCCAATTAGTCACTTCACTGTCTGGATTACACCTAAAGACACGTCTGAAGATCTTGGTATTGTTTTCTGCAATTGTCCTCCAAGTATTTTCAAAGAAAGAGTCATTGAGAGGATCACGCATACAGTCCTTGTCAACCCGAGCTTGCTTTATGTCCGCTGTCAGTGGATTGAAGGGGCGTGGTGCTGCGTTGCCAAAAGCATCGATATGAATTGGTGGCCCTCCAATGTCTGTATCGTCAGTTGATGGGAGAGCTGGTAGCTGTGACAACTGAGGAAGGCCCAATTGATCAGTGGTTCTTCTTGGCAGCCGAGGTATCGGCGGCAAGTCATCATTGGTTTGCCCACTTGCGTCTGATGGCATTCTAAGGGGAGATCTTCGAACATATGGCTTTTTGGGGGTTTCTAGAGTTCCCTTGCCTTCTGCTGCGATATCCGTCACGAGAACTTCTCGATTACCATTAACCAAAACCGTGTCTCGACCTCGCCTGCTCCCAGAACTCTCAGTAGTATCCAAACGACCCTCGCTTTCTCCGTCAACACCAAATGGATGTGTTTTGTTAGTATCAACTTGTTTACCATTTGTTGCTTTTGAGTTGCTCGAATGGTGGGTATGGTCGGCGTCATCATCCGAATCCCCAAGGTTATGGCTATGTTTGAAACTGAGGATTTTATCTGGCGCAAGAATGCGGGAATCGCGGTCATGGCGGCGAGCTGGACGAGGCACGTCCGAGTCATCGCTATTGTAAATATCATTCATTCTCGACTCATACGAATCTTCTTCCATTTCTCTATCGAGCTCGTCCTGTCGTTCCTCCTCCATAATCTCATCGACATCAAGACCAAGATGTTCTCTCATGAGACGCATCCGCAATGTATGAGCGAAGCGACCAACAAGATATGGTTCTCCGTCCATAAATGATGAGATCATATCAGTATCTCGAACTACAGCGGCAGTTTCGGAGTCTCTGTTACCCAGCATAGATCTCTCATTGATGTTGGCGGATCCGATCAATGCGATCCGATCGTCAACGATGATGACCTTGGCGTGGATATACAGTTGTTCTGTAACAAGAGTTTTCTTTGGGCCAATCCTGCCCCAAGCTCGAAGACTGTAGAACTGAATATACTCCTCAGGTTCGATTCCTAGACTTCTCAGGCGACCAAAAATCGAACCCTCTCCACGGCAAATGCTTCGGAATTGGCATTGCATGATCAATCGAACACTGGTACCCTCAGGTTCATCGACAGTATTTTGGAACCCAGGCATAAGAGGGATGAGTATAACACATCTCCAACTCTCTCCATTTTGATAGGCTCTGATTGCACGCTCCACAATGGCATCACCGATTTTGTTGACGATTTTGACGTTCATCGTCTCACAGCTGGTGATGAAGAACTGATTTTCCATGTAGACAAAATGCTCTGATTCCTCAATCATTTTGCAGTAAGCATTCATGATACTATGTTCAGTGTCAGTCAGGCCAAGGGACCAGTCCGAGGCGGAACGCAAAATTTGAACCTCACAGGTACCGTTGAGACCTAAGGCTTCGAGCTCCGCGGTGTCGTAGTCGGGAGGCGGAAGAAGGAAGGGAGTTGGCCTGGTAGGTGTTCGGCCTCGAAGAACGTAATTCCATCTCTGAACGAAATGGCGTGTCAGATCTCTTGCAGGCTGGCCAACAACTTGCATGGAGATATCGTGCCAAGGCATCCGAGGAACCTTTGAGCGATCATACATTTCTGCATAAGGTTCATTAAGTTGGTAAAAATCCTGAACTCGCGGATTGGAATAATCTTTTCCGGGCCACGATTGGCAATTATCGGCGTCTTTTGGCAGATGGGACTGCTCAAATCCTGTTGGCTTATCATCGACAACAGAGTGCTGCGGAGTGTCCCACCGACCAAAGCATAAATCAATGCCACCAACAAAAGCAATCGTATGATCAACGATACACAATTTTTCATGATGCGCAAAGAAAAATTGGTTCTTCTTGTACTGATTGGGGGATCTTTGGACAAAAATATTGGGATGCAGGTCGAGCATAGAAATCTTGGTGAACTGAGAGTCAATAGGAATTGCAGCCTCCACGTTTCTGTAGATGATGATAAAAACCTTGATCCCCTCTCTAGCCTTTCTTTGGAGTAATCTATCCAGACGCCATTTTTGACTGATTGCCGCGGGCCTTCGCATGTATAGTTGAGGACTCAACCACCAATCGTGGATATAGATGACATCCTTGGCCATATTTATCGCCCTGGAGACATTCCACATGTAATCTCTGCCATCGACAAGCCATTGAGCAGCAACACCAGTTCTTACAGGCGCAAAACTCCCGAAGCGGTTTTCTTTTGCCCAAGGGGTGTTGTCCAGCATGTATTCCAGAGATTCCTCGAATTGTCTAAGTTGTCGCTCACTTTTTGCCAGAAGTCTGATCTTTCGCTCTGAGTTTTGTATCTTGAGAGTGTGATGTTGTTGAGGGTGTTTGGCTGATACCTCTGCTGCATGTAACATTTCTTTCCCTCCAATCTCCTTGAGCTTCCGACGTTTCTTTTGAAGTTCAAATTTTGAATCGACTAGGTAGACATCGTGTATGTGCATATTTTCTGGCGATTCCACGGCAACCACATAGCTGTGACGCACCAGGAACCACTTTGGCGGATTGCGAAAGCTTCTTGTCATGAGCATATGCTTGAGGTCGATGCCCTTCACAGTCATGATGGTCATATATCCTTCCTTTCCGTGATAGCTGCCTTCTGCCGCGAGACGTACTCCCATTGCGGATAACTCCAAGAATTTGCAGAGCCTATTGCTATCTGCCCGGAAGATGAGCCAACGTATCATTTCTTGAAGATACTGTTCCAATTTTCGCCGTTGTCTCTCATTGTACAGCCGTGACTGGGCACTTTGGTTGGCTGCTATAACAGACCCCGCAGCACCGTCACCTCCTCCAACAAGCATACTGGTCTTTCGACGTATCCCGCCTCCAAGAGATGCACGTCTCTTCTTCTTCCTTCGTTCATTTTCGCTGTTTGTTGCTTCTGCTGCAGTGGCCTCGGCTGCGGTTTGCTCGGCCGCAGTCTCATCAACTCGAATTTGGTCGGCTTCGTCACTGTCACTCTCCCCAAATCCGCGAAACCCTCTGAAGTAAGGGAATGCTGATTTGGGAAATCTTGGTTGCTTGGGCCTGGCACCCAAGTCGGTCCGGATGATCTTGTCGCTACGGGTTTGAAGTTTGTATTTAACATGCAAGTTTGCGAAATCTCGAAGGGATCGATGTATGTCCCATTTCATTCTATTTAGACCACTGCCGTATTCCAATTCAATTTTGAACACCAGATGTCGGTCAGTCTCATGAGGATCATCGGTACTCGGTTTACTCTCTGTGAGTTTTATTTTAAGTTGTTCGAGGAGAACGGGTATTCTCTTGTTACCGTGCTCATCCCGCTGGATCATACTTGCCAGCATGAGAGCTGCTGGGGCACCAGCACGTAGCTCGGCCATCAATTCGGCCGATTTGAGATAGTCAACTCGGTGCTCCTCTTTCTTTTGGCCCAGAAGTTTGATGGAATGCTTGATCATCCGCCATCGCTGAGCACCAAATGTTGTCGCACGCTCTGCCCCCAAGAAAGGTCTTTTGGGTGTGGCATTGTCTCCGTCACTTTGGCCTCCCAGTCCGGTTAATGCACGTCTGAAGTTGCTTGGCCTTCTGGTTGTAGGAGTACCATCCATATCACCAGGCTGTGTCCCGGATTGACTGCTACGCATCCAGGAGCTTCCTCGTCGTCGCCAGGCACTTGGCCCTCCACCAAGCCTGTCCCGTCCTTCTCCTTCTGAAAGATGGCCTCGTTGTTCTAGAGAACCATCGGTGGCCCGCCGGCTGAACATTGGAAAAGGTCTACTAGAACCACCCGGGGAATCGGCTTGTCCCATTGCTCGTGCTCTTGGGGTATTTGGGGCAGTTTGGCTAAGACTTTGGCTCTCATGGGGTCTTCTCATTCGCCGTTTTCGCTTGGGTCTCGCTCCATTATGGGTATCGTCTTCATCAGCAGTCTCCTCTGCATCTGCATCGCTGCCTTCCTCGTGTAAAGTATGTGGAAATCGGTAAGAACGTTCAAATCCGGGTGACAGTGGAGTGGTACCAGATGGGGTGCCTTCTTCCGTGCTCTGGCTCCTGCTATGCGTTTGTAATCCTCCTGTAGAAGCCAGCGCTTTCAGTTTTGAAATTAAAGACTGCCCTCTTCTTTCCCGACCTGGTGTGTCCCCCCCTTCATCCATTACGCCCGCCCATGATCCTGTCCTATTATGCCCTCCCAAGCCTTCTTCCGACCTCACAAATTGTACACTTCTTCGGGCAGGTGGTGTCAAGGTGCCCGCGGGACCTAGGGGAGCACCATCATTGGGAGCTGGGGGTGGCTTCAGAGCTGAAGGCTTGAAGGCAGAAGATGAGTTGGGTCTCGCATTTTCGTGTGGTATTCCGCCATTCAGGTAGTCCAGAGCTTCGCTGGGTGACTTGCTGGAGCTGGCGCCATTTGGGATGGCGGAGAGAGGGTGGGAGGTTTCAATTGTCCTTGAACCCCCCTCGGGATCGACCACCACTCGTAGTCCAGATTGTCGTACAGTGGCAGAGCCATTTGCATGTGGCATATGGTGAACGGGCGATTCAGAGCGCGGACTCCTCGTCATTGGCGAAATCTCACCTCCTCCATGTTGCTGTGCCATCCTCGTATTGTTCTCTGGTGTTGAGCAACGTTGGACCCTTTCCCTACCTCAGCTCAGGTGGTGAGATCAATGGCCCTTGAGGACCGAGTCTTGTATTCCTATAATTTGTGCAGCGTGCTCATGGCGGGTATGCCGACTCACAGTGGTTCTTCTGTGGCCGATTGTGATCTTGGAGGATGTTTGGAGGGTGGTGGTTGGAAATCGGTATGGTAGCTAAGGAGTCGGCTTGAAATAGGGTGCTGGCTAGGTGATGCCGCTGAGTCGCGTGTGGGAGATGTCGGTGGTAGATGGTAGAAGTGTTGGTGTGAGGGAAGGATGTGGTGTTACAAAGGTAGAGGGATTTTAGGAGGTACGAGTGATTTCACGGTACGCTGACTGGATATGTTTCCATTGGTTTTTCTAATCTCCCGCGTTGTCCTTCTGAGTATTTTGGAAGGAGTTTAATCAGATGACGTTGGGAACGAGCCAAAAAAGCGGCACTAATTTGCAGCAAATCCCGTCCAATTTAATCCCCAAATTTAGGGTAATTTTAGAGGTCGGTTGCATTTACTGTGAAGTGCGAATGGGATGATGATTGTGGTGAATATGGAAACTATTCTCAACAATGCCTAGGTACAAAGGTACCAATCTAGACGTTTCACCATGATGTAAGGATGTAAAAGGCATACTACACTGCTACTGCATGCTCCTGGGTTCTGATATCAGGCCTGTCCTTACCCACCGCTGCTTTTCCTTGCTCATTTGCAGGGGCTTGGATACGGTCGGATACGGTCTCCGATCGTTCTCCCAACGTCGGGACATGGACTAAAAGCCCTCACTCACTTGCTGGGAATAGCTTCAACACTTCCTTATAGGGCCAAAACTTCAAACTCCTTTCCATTTCTCCTAACACTTCCTCGTTTTCTCAGATCTACACAAAATGGAGGAGTCAACTCCATCAGTGCCTGCTACCCCACCTTCAAAGGTATCATTACAAACCTTCCACATCGCTGGCATTCTCACAGATGTCTATGGTCTTCAAGAGTTACCTAAAAGCTGCAAATCAGTAACGGTATTATGGCTCTTGAACCCAAGATTAAAGACAAAAGAGGACATGGCAAATATAGCCACAACCTGTATCGAAGCATGGAATAAGGACTCCCGAGATCGCAAGGTCGGTCTCATTGCAGTGGCTTTCGATCAACGGAATCACGGCTCAAGAATGGTGACACCGTTATCGAATGAATCTTGGAGGCAGGGCAATGAAAATCATGCTCAAGACATGTTCAGGTATTGCAAGATCACTCATCCAAGTGGAATGTTGAATCCTAACGGTTTTCAGTATTTACCATGGTACGGCTAGTGATACGAGTCTCTTGATTGATCATCTTGGATCATATATCTTACTTGAGCAAGATGATCCTTCCATTGATCGACATATGGTGTTGGGCGTCTCACTGGGTGGTCATTCCGCGTGGCAGGTTCTCTTCAGTGACCCGCGAGTTACTGCTGGCATAGTAATTATTGGATGCCCAGATTACACCAGTAAGTTGTTTGTATTGTGGAACTTATTGAGTTTTGTCAATTCATGCTGTTTCCCCCCTTTTGGAAATTACCTTCTGGCAATCGTTCAGAGGATTTTCCATTTAAGCGGTGGACAATAAAAGCGGCAGTAATCGTACCTGCCTGTCTTGCCTTTGTTCTAGCTATCTTAGGTAACTCAAAGTTATTACCTCCGATACTTGGAACAATTGAAAGTATTAACCTAGATCTTTCAAACAATGATCTCCAACTGTCCTAAAAGGTTAGAATAACGAGGTCGGTGGCAGGTACAAGCCGGATATTTACTGCCGCTTTTTTTGTCCACCGCGATCCGAATTAATTTTATTCTGGTCTCTGGCTTCGCTGCTACTTAGTTTATCGTTGAATTACCTACGCTTCGCACTTCAGCAAACAAATATATAGACTAACATCATCTAGACGTAATGACCGACCGAGCCCGCCTCTCAAAACTCCCCACTTACACATCCACCAACGGCGCCAATTTCCTAGGAAGCAAACACTTCCCCCCATCCCTCATCACCGCAACTCATAAATCCGACCCCAAAAGCCTCCTCTTCGGCACCGGGCCCATCTCGCATCCCACAAATGCCAATTCGACTAGTCTTCTCCAAAAACTCGAATCCACCATCAAAGGCAAAAGAATCCTCGTCTGCTCAGGAGCAGATGATAAACTTGTTCCCTACAAGAGCTCTGAGCCCTTCTTAAAATTCTTGAAAGAGGCGACGGGGAAGGGAGGTTGGTGGGAGAGTGGGGGTTTGTATTTGGAGGATAATGTTTATGAGGGGGTGGGACATGCTTTTAGTCAGGGGATGGTGAGGGATGCTGTGAGGTTTGTTAATGATACTCTTGCTGCTGCTCCGGCTTCGAAAATATGAGGCTTGAAAGTTTGTATGCAGGATTCCTTGGTCGTAGGCTTGGAAGAACGGAGAGAAAGAGGAGTTGATTATTCCAACGCATTCGCATATTGATTTCATTCGTCGATGCTTTTCGCGCCATCTCGTTCTACAAGAGTATAGTAAACGAGAAGAAGAAATACTGATTCCAGACGTTGCAGTAACATTACCTCCAAACTCGGCTCAGATGACTCATACTATCATTCGCAAAAATATGGAAGTTTGATTGGTCTTGTGATTATTATTTATTATCTGTTGTTTGGGGTATTGATATGCGTGACATGTCGCTGATTCGTGTTGTTGAAAATGACGGTGGCTGGGGTAGCGGTTGTCAAGAGGGGGCTGGTGGATTCTGGTAGTTTGGAAAGTAAAGAGTTCAGACGTCGAAACAGCGCGAGTTACACTCACAAACAACTGGTCCGCTAACTCTACTTAGCAGAGCAGAAACCGATCTCCTTTTGGGATCGATTGGTGCCACCGTATGGAAGCCACAATTTCATCTCAAATTCCTACCTTCTCCAATCACTCCAACTCCCTGGCCTAATTTTTCGTAAATCAAGTTTAACCAACTCATATATTTGGAGCAATCAACTTGGATTAACTCGAACGTTCGGATCACTTTCAACTGCTTCGCAGGTTGACAACCAAAATCAACATGTCCCCGCCCACACCAACCCACCTAATAATCTGCTGCTGCCACAGCATCTACCACCCTCAACCAAGCCCTCCAAACACTCCCAACCTCGACCCAAACATGACCCCCGGCTCCCACCCATCAGACTGGCTCCTCGCACCCTTCCAAAAAGACGAACAAACAACATTCATCTCACACGCCAAAAAGTCAATCGAACTCCTCGCTTCCACACCTGATGCCCTCCTCGTGTTTTCAGGTGGATTCACGGACCCGAATGTGAGAGTTAGTGAGGCGGCAAGTTATCTGCGGTTATGTGAGGATAATGAGTTCTGGGGGATGAGAATGGAGGGGTTGAGAAAGAGGATAGTGGTGGAGGAGAAAGCGCTAGATTCTTTGCAGAATTTGGTATTTGGCTTTCTGGCTTTTTGGAGGAGAGAGGGGAGGTGGATGGAGAGGGTTAGTATTGTTAGTATGGGATTTAAGGAGAGGAGGTTTGTGGAGTTGCAGTTTGTCCCCCATCCTCTCTCTTCTTTCTCATTTGACCCGACTCTAAGCTAACGACTTGTAGTCTCCCAGCCCACGGACTCCCTCCTTCTCGTGTAAAATTCATAGGGATAAATCCTGTTTACATGTCGACACAAAACCCCACGTTCGATGAAGAAAGAACCAAAGAAGTGATTGAAGGGGAGAGAACTAGGGGATATGAGGTTTGGAAGGGGGATATGTTGGGGAAAGGGGAGGTGTTGAGGGGAAAGAGGAATGGGAGGGATCATTGGGGGACGAGAGGTGTTTGGTTTGAGAGTCGAGAGGAGAGAGCGAGATCGGGGGTTAGGAGTGAGGTTAAATTGTTTGAGCGGTGGGAGGAGGAAATGCTGGTTGAGGGGGAACAGCCTTGGGTTGCTTGACTTTCGGGAATTTGGTTTTGAGACGGGAGTGTTTTGGTATGTAACAGACGAATTGTGGCAGGCCATGTTGCTGGTGTAGATTCACTTGAATAACTCAAGTATTCTAAACTTTGTAGGATAATCAAGGGAAATAAATGTTATTTGGATGAGTACGTCCCTTTTACGTTCTAGATTATTCTAGACATTTGATTAACTTGATTAGTCAAATATTTTCGCCAAAGATAATTTAGCAAATTGACTTACTAGATCTACCACTTAGTATTATAAAATGATAACGTGATTGGTTAATGCTGTAATTGGTGAATGGATGTAGTATACCAGAGCAATATGACTTTTATTCTAATGATTGGAAAATATCAAGATGAATCGTTGGAAAAATGCCAATTTATCCCTGAGATAAATGAAGTGCTCGCTGTTGGACCTGTTTGGATTATATTATTTCAAGGATTATTTTAAAGATTATAATATAATCCTAAACAATCCCACTAATTCAATCACTTTGGATTATTTCAGAGACTATTAGACAATCCCAAATAATCCTACACCAATTTGAAATCTACTCACAAAAGGAGTATAATTGGGATTATTTCTTACTACGCATATATATACTACTACATTACTGGTGCCATACTCTACTACCATTATGACTGCAAATAGTTTTTAGGCACTTCT
>LLCD01001423.1:0-11074 GCA_001414355.1 Hymenoscyphus salicellus
GTACAAGGACAGGGGGGGGACGTGGGTTGGGGTGGGGTCGGGGGGGGTTGGTGTGGTGTATAAAGGTGTGGTGTGGGTTGTGTGCGTTTGGCAGAGGCTGTATTGTCGGGGACGTTTTGGAAGGGGGGGGAAGATTAGGGGTGGGGGGGGGGGGGGGAGGGGTTGGGGGGGGGGGGGGAGTGCGTACCATGCCATGTCCAGAGAACTTGGAATCGGTTTTCAGAATGCAGTATGCGGCGGAATAATCTCCTGCTGCGTTCATGGCATCGGAACCTGTCTTGTCAAGAGAGGTTGGGAATCGCACATCGCGAGTATCCCATCCGGTAATGGTGACTTCAGCCATGTTGGTGTGTTATCCTTTCAAGGGGGGTTTAGTTTTGAAGTATGGAAAAGAGAAGAGTTGAAGAGGAGAGAGTAGAGTAGCTAAATCAACCTCAAGAAGATTTTTAACTTTAAAAGAGAAAAATAAACAGGAAGGAGACTTGGCATATATATACTTCCTCATGTCTTCTTCGGGAAGTATTCCCCCATGTTTGGGGCTCTGGAGAGAAGAGATGGCGGGGCATTGGAGGGGGAGGGGCAATTTGCAGCACTTTGATTGATGGAGAATTGCTAGCGGACACCAATATTGGGGGTCATTCCCTGTGGGCTTCGAGGCTCAAGACGATGGAGACGCAATGCTACAAGTACGCATTTAATTGCCGTGTTTCGTAAGTGCAGGAAGTGAGTGAGAATGAAGAGAAGGATAGGGTCAGATACCCTGTCTGGAGTTGGTGCATTGTGTGGAAGAGTAGGAGGGATTTTACAGTGGTGGAGAAAAGGTGATTGTGGTGAAGAGAGGCCTGGAATCGGAGAGTTCGGTGGCCTTATGCCGAAGCACCGGGGGCCAAAAGCGGCACCCATGAAAATGATGGGCTGAGTTTTCCGAGCTCGACAGCTTCAGCTTAACAACACAACACAATCAATCCCTTCTTCAATACCTAGGGGCGCGCCTGACCACCGCGCTCAGTAAGGTCAACAGGTCAATCACTAACTATGGTACGCTGCACTCTTTCCTCCTCCTCTCCCCGCTATGATGAATATCCTCCACGGGTTCTGCAATTCGGATGGCTTCGGCCAATGTCGAACTCTTCATACATTACAAACTTTTCTGAGCACACTTTCAATTCCTCAATCTATGATGCATTGCCTCAAAGCCCTGCTGACTCTTCAGCCTTCCATCACAGCCGCAGCAGGTCCACCATAACGTCCTCCCACAACTTCGAAGCCCTTGAGAATCTCGTCGATGGCAGCTAGGTCGCTAGCGGTCAATTGAACATCCTTCGATTTCACATTTTCCAAGATACGAGACCCGTGGGTGGCCCCGGGAATGGGGATAATCTCTGGGTTACCGTCTTTCTTGGATTGATGTTGGACCCAGGAGATGGCAAGTTGGGCGGGGGTAACACCCTTTGCCTTCGCGAGGTCTTCAATCTTGTGGACGAGCTCGAGATTCTTTGGGAAGTTCTCGGGTTGGAATCGTGGCAGCATACGGCGGAAATCTCCTTCTGGGATGTCCTCAACCTTCTTGATCTGTCCCGACAGAATTCCCCGTCCGATCGGTGAGTATCTATTTCAGTTAGTCTATAGTTATGATGCGATCGCGGGATGGGTGTACATACGCAACAATAGGAATCCCATGCTCAGCACAAGCCTTTGCAACCCCATTACTGAAAATATCCAAACTCCAAAGCGAAACCTCCACCTCAACCGCCACAACCTTCGTAACCTTCACGGCCCTCTGCACCGTCTGCGCCGAAACCTCACTCAAGCCCACACCCCCAATCTTGCCCGCCTTAACATACTCATCCAAAGCGCCCAATGTGGTCTCAAGAGGAACATTTTTATCCACCCTCGCACACTCGAAAATATCAATGCTCTTTGTGCCCTCCAAAACCGCCAAACTGTCGTCAATAGATTTCTTGACGAACTCGGGGTTTCCGTTTGGATGCAAGTTGGGCTCTAAACCACCTTTGATTGATAAGATTACTTTGGATGCATCTTCGGGGTACTTTGTGAAATAGGCTTTGATTATGTGGAGGGAGTTGTAGTCGGGGGTTCCGTAGATTTGGCCGCCGTTCCAGAAGTTGCTGCCGGAGTCGAGGGCGACTTTTAAGGCTGCGATGGAGTCTTCGAGGGGTTGGGGTTGCATTCGCCATGAGAGGCCTGTTTGCTTTGATTAGTATATATTGGGAAATGGAATTATTGGAGAGTGCGAACCCATCATGCCGTAGCCAATAGGGCCAGTTTCCTTTCCTAGAAGTTGCGGCATCTTGTTGATTGAAGTTTGGTTGTATTGTGGTGTTGAAGCTTCGGCGAAAGTTTTGTATGGTAATCGCGGGGTTGTTTTGTGACGATTATTTTGGATTCAACAAACAGATGGATTCCTCATTCCCTTTATATAACCCACACTCTCTCCTCTAGATAAAGAATTCACTTGTAACACTCCACTTACTCGGGTACGGTCTTTAGAATTTCCAAATGGGGTTTATTTCCATTCCGGCTCTTAGTTCCACCGGTGCCAAAGGGGAGGGGTTATTGTTTGGTTGGAGTTAAGGCCTGTAAAATCCGGGTATTGGATTTTCTGGCGGTGCCGTTCAGGGCGTTTAGGCACGTCATGAAAGTCTTTCAGGGTTACCCTATGGGTACAGGAGGGGTATGCTGTCAGCATGTTGGTAGGTAGGATATGGTGGGGTAAACATCCAATGGTCTTTTTCTTCTCTGGAACTCCAGGTGGAGGGTGGTACCTGGATTGTGTTACAATTACAAGGGCTTGAGCGGAGTGAGTGGAAGTGTATCATGTTACTTCTACCTGGATTATGAATTAGTGCAAGTATAGGGAGGCACTTCTACCTGTTTGGTACTGCACGGCTCCCACTTTTCCATTAGATTATGGTGTCTGGAATGATGGTACTTTGCGCGGCCTTTTTTGATCTTTGAAAATCGCATTCAATTTTTGAGCGGTTGAACTTTACTCAAAAGTACACGAATGGTATACTCGTTTGAGACTCGCTTGCGAATTTGGTCGGGCTTTTATTTGTCCATATTTGAGGAGTTGGTGATAGCGTGTAGTTTGATAAGAGAATCGGGATGTTATTTGGCCGCTTTGGAATCTGGATTTTGAGAACCTCAATGTCAATCTGGAAAAGGGTAGGAGATTTTATTTATTTTGTCATGTCTTTTTGATTTCTTCTTCATTTCTAGGTATGAGGGCATTTTTCAAAGTATGTAAAGACGATTGGTTTCCTTCATTCTAAAGGACCCCTATTCTATATTAACTAATGTAACCCACGAACTCCCATCCTGCACAAAACCTCTCCTCACAAAAACTTCACACTCGACCCTTCAATACTCTCCGCAAAACCCCCTCCAAAAACATCCACAGGCGTCTGAAAGCCTCCCCTCACATCACCACCCAAAACCCTTCTCGCAGCCTCCACAGAAGCCAAAGTCGTAAAAGTATACCCATTCACAGTATGCAACACCGCCCTCTTCACACTCCCATTCTCCGCAGTAGCAACAACAGAAACCTGGTACGGATTCCCATCTCTCTCCTCAGCAGTCGGACCATCTGGCAACAAAGCCAAATTTCCCGTCGGAAACCCTCCAGTAGCATGGACGAAGGTCCTGATATTGGGGACTCCTGTTGATTTTCCTAGGGTGATGAGATCTGGTAAGGTGACAGGGAAGGAATCCACGGGTCCCTTTCCGTTATCGAAGTCGAATGGGACGAGGTCGCTGGACTCGAGTTTTACTAGTTCTCCTCCTGATCGTTGGAGGGCTTCTGTTATGTTTTCTGATGCGCTGATTGCTGAGCCGCGAGACATTGGGCCGGATACTGAGATTGCGATGACGAGAGATTTCGTCTTTCTATCGACTACTCGACTGGCTAAAGATCCGAACATTGCAACACTTCCTCCAGCACCTGGCATAATCATCACTCCCTCCTTCTTAGCTTCCCTATCCTTCTTTTCAGCTATTTGATAGCTATCTAGTTCTGCAGCTACATCGAGGTAATGGACTTTGTTTCTTATACAGGCGTCGATTAATGGTTCTGCGGTGCGGAAGAATGGACCGGAACAATTGAGCAGGACTTTTGTATTTTTTAAGGCTTTGTTGAGGAGTTCTGTGTCTGAGATTTCGAAAACTAGGTAGGGGACTGAGAGCTGGGTTGCGAGGGAGGTGAGTTTTTGGGGGGCTCGGCCGGCTATTGTGAATTTGAGGTTGAGTTTTTTTGCTTGGAGGGCAGCGAGGTGGCCTGTGTAGCCTGTTGCGCCGTAGATTAAGAGGTCTGTCATTTTGGTTTTGGGTTGTTCGAAGGTTGAAGATATATTTGGGGTGTTTTGGAGTTTTGTAAAGGGACTTGGAGGTTTGAGGTAAAGCTGATGAGTAGTTGGATGGTAAGATTGAGAACAAATTAGGTGATACAGAGGTTTTATATATGGTTCCTACTTGGAAATCAATGAGTACTGAATTGACAACCCTATTCTCCTTGCTGAGTAACTTGGACGTTGAAGATGTGAAAAGTGTTACTCGTTGAACTCGGAAATCCGAGATCATGTCGGCGTTAGCAAATAGAGAGTGGAGTCTGAAAGTTTGGGGTATAGAAATAGAAACATCGAATAAGTAGAATTATACTCGTTTGCTAACTGTCTTTGGTTGATATTGTAGTTGTCAAGTGAGAAGTATGTTTTATTTCGGATGACTCTGTCTATCGGTTAAATCAAGGAATTTTTATAATCGTTTGTCTTATTCCACCAAAAAAGGAATCCAGCTAAGTAGTAGGAACATATGGAAAGAAATAAAAAGCCATTAATTTTAATATTTGACGCCTGTTTATATTAAGTTGTGTTATATATGAGTAGAAGGGATTGTCATTTATTGGCTGTGGCTGACACTGGGTGTGGCTGGTGCATTTTTTTGTCACTCACTGGGTTTTCAACAATTAATTACACCCCAATCAATCGGAAATACTTGCATCTCGAGTTGGCATATAGATACAGTCGATTTATTTCATTCCATTGTTAGAATCTGAAAAAGGAATAGAATGAGTGAAGAAGCTGAGGGGTCATTTGGCCGGCACGGGTTGTGGCTTCCTCCTATCATTCATTCCTCTTTCAGACGAACGCCAGTGAAAAATTGGGGTTCCAGCTACTCCAAGTGGGTTCCTAAAAGTTGATTCTGAAGAGAGGAACCAAAATCTGTTCCTCAAAGGCAAGAGCGATAGATAGCAATAAAGAGAATATACCTTGGAAGCCCGGCATCATTCCATAGGCCACCAAGCCTCCTGTTATGTCACCGAAAAGAAATACAACCACTAGAAGGACAGCAATCAACCCCTGAAGTCGCCAAGGTCACATAGCCAGCTGTCATTGTTACACTAAAACATCTACCCCGCCCAGCCAATTTACCCCACTCTCATACCCGGCAGCTTCCACTTCGAGAAGCTTCATCATTCAAGACTCAAACAAAATGACGTCCAACCTCCCCTTTGAGGTAAATTTAAATCCGCGTGTCAGCTTGGTACTAAACTAACAGATTTCAGCTCAAAAACAAATCCCTCTTCAAGGACAAATCGTTCGTCAATGGCGATTGGGTAGAAGCTAAATCCGGGAAGAGATTCGATGTTGTAGGTCCGTCATCAACGCGCCTAACCATTCCATCTCATACTGACCAAAAATAGATCCAGGAACAGGAAAAGTTTGGGCTTCAGCTCCAGACAACAACGCAGATGATGTCGATATCGCTGTCAATACTGCTCATGAAGCATTCCAGAGTTACAGAAAAGTCAACCCCAGAACCCGTGCTCAATGGCTTCTAAAGTGGGATGCGTTGATTCGAGAAAACGCTGATGATATTGCAAATATCGTCACGTACGAGACAGGAAAACCATTAACCGAGTCTCATGGCGAGATTGCTTATGCTTTAGGATTTACTTGGTGGTTTGCCGGGGAAGCGGAGAGAGTCACAGGGACGATTCAAACTCCTTCTGCTCCTGGACGAAGAGTTTTTACTGTCAAGCAACCTATTGGTGTTGCAGCAGCTTTGGTTCCTTGGAATTTCCCAATTGCTATGATTTTGAGAAAGGCTGGTGCTGCGTTAGCTGCTGGTTGCACGTTGATTGTGAAGCCATCACCAGAAACACCACTTTCGGTTTTGGCACTTGCGAATCTTGCTACCGAAGCTGGATTTCCCAAGGGGACTTTCAGTGTGTTGACTACTAGTTTGGAGAACACACCACCTCTGAGTGAGGCGCTCTGTCGACACCCTCGTGTCAAAAAAGTTTCCTTTACTGGATCTGTGAGTGTGGATTCCGATTCAAAAAACGATATTTGCTAACTTTTTTCCAGACCAGAGTTGGCAAGTTGGTGGCAAAGATTTGCTCCGATGGATTGAAGAAGGTCACGCTTGAGTTGGGAGGAAATTGCCCATTTTTGATCTTCGACGATGCGGACCTCAACCAAGCTGCAGATGGTAAGAATGCTACTCTTTTCTTCTTCACTAAATCCGGCTCACATTCATTCAGCACTGATGGCCTTGAAGTGGCGTCACGCTGGTCAAGCTTGTATCACCGCAAATCGAGTATACGTACAGAGTGGTGTTTACGATAAATTCGCCAAACTTTTCAAAGAGAAGACTTCGCAATTGGTAATCGGTCACGGATCGGAAAAGAGCACGACAATTGGACCTGTTACTACACCGCAGAGCCTTGATAAAGCTCTCAACCAAGTCGAAGACGCCAAAAAACATGGTGGCCAGGTAATTCTAGGGGGGAACAAGGTTACTGACAAGGGTGGATACTTCTTCGAGCCAACAATTATTCTTGGCGCGAGAAAGGAAATGTTGATCACGCAAGAGGAGACTTTTGGTCCAGTTTTGGCACTGTATTCTTTCGATAACGAAGACGAAGCTGTTGAGGCAGCAAACAACACAAGTGTAAGTCGTTGGATCTCAGGAATTCGTGGTGTTATTTTGCTGACTGAAGATCCAGATGGGTCTCGCTTCGTACTTCTTCACCAAGAACGTCGACCGTACTTGGCGATTGTTGGAGAATCTCGAAGCTGGTATGATTGGCATGAATACAGGAAATTCATCTGCAGCGGAATCTCCTTTCGGTGGTATCAAAGAATCGGGGTATGGCAAGGAGTCTGGCAAGGATGTTGCTATCAATGAGTATCTCATTACGAAGACTGGAACATTGACCCTGGATGGCCATTTCTAGACCAGATGGAGAGTAAAAGATATATATCAACCATGACGAGGAAAGAGAATTCATTTCCGATGTTTCTGCAACCGTACAAAATAACCTTTAACCTTTGTCCATTCATGGAAATGTTTTCATCAGCTTATAAATTCATCAATCCTAAGTAGTTGAGTAATCCAATATTCTTTTCAAAGTGAGTTATAATCAGGCCACCAATCAATCCCATGTCAACTATATCGGCTCCCACGAGAGGGGAAGACGCAATTGATGCGTTTTATGCCATTGAAAACTAGAAGAGGGGAACTTGCATATGCATACAAAACAACCGTATTGGAGAATTTGCTCCTTTCAATTAATTTTCAATCAATCAGTGATATATAAAAGCACTACGTGCGTAACGACAAGCGCACCAACCACGCTAGCTCCGCTTCCCTTTATAGAGGCAAAGCTCCAGCCTACCGAGGCTCAATACAACCCACCAATATAAATCTTCAACCCTTCCCCACCTCATGTTCAACACCTCTTCAAACTCCCAAAGACAACACAATGACGCCACCACTAAAGCAAAAGCTCTCCCTCATTGTGATCCTCACATCGCCAATTCGTCTCACTCTAACAAATCCTGTCGTCACTGGATCAGTTTTAGCTGCCATCCTTTATGCACCATCCCGACTTCAGACCTTGCTCCCTCCGTCTCTCCACAAATACGTTTTCTCTCCCACCTTCGCTCGAATCCTTAAAGCATGCCTTAGCTTCCAAATATTCAAGCGAATCAGTGAATCTGCAAGTGAATTGGCGCTTAACAACTGGTCACTCTATGGCGACGGGGGTTTTGGCAGAGAGAAGGAATTGGTCTTGGTTACTGATGGAAGCAGTGGGATTGGAGAGGCGATTGCTAGGGGTTTCGCGGCGAAGGGAATTGAAGTTGTGGTTTTGGATTTGCAACCTCCTGTGATTGAATTCCGTAAGTTTCACTCTATTTTCTTTTTCTTTACCAACTCCCTCACTTCCACAAAAAATGATCGCACTGACTCGATGTTATCAGCATCCAACATTCACTTCTACAAGGCCGACGTATCATCCACCGAAGATGTTGCCCTCGCAGCAGCCGACCTCCGTTCTCAACATGGTAACCCGACGATCCTCATCAATAACGCTGGTATCGCATCTTCCCAGCCAATTCTTACCGAACCGATTGAGAAGACTAGGAAGATGTTTGAGGTCAATATCATTGCGCACTTTATTTGTGTTAAGGAATTTCTGCCTGCTATGGTTGAGAAAAATCATGGACATATTGTTTCTGTGGCTAGTACATCGAGTTTTATCTCGCCTTCCGGGGTGAGTTGCTTTCTGAAGAAGAGAGAAGATGAAAATAGGATACAAGAGGCTGATTTTGGGTAGTTCGTCGATTACTCTTGCACCAAGGCTGCGGCCATGGCTTTCCATGAGGGCTTGACTTCGGAACTTAAGTTTCGGTACAAGGCTCCAAATGTCAGAACCACGTATGTATTTTTCCGAACCGTTTCTCTTTACATTAATTGATCATTGAGCCAGTATTATACATCCAGCTTGGGTCCGTACACCACTCACAAAACCATTATACACACGCCCTGACTGGAAGCTCCCAATGCTCGAAGCAGACCACATCTCAGATCTTATCGTCCAACAAGTCATGTCTGGTAGAAGTGGCTTGTTGATTGCACCCCGCTCCGTGGATTTCTTGAGTACACTAAGAGGAATGCCGGTTTGGTACCAGATGTTCATTCGAGGAAAAGCTGGTGATTTGCTGGCTAAAAATAGCAAGTGAACATGAAGCTCGGGTTGGGCAGAGCAGTTGAGGTGACGGTCTAGGGGGTTTCATTGGAGTACCTGTTTGGAAAAACTGCGAGGAGTTTTTTTTTCTATTTCCGGAGGGAAAAATTGGAATTCTTGCTTCGCCGGTGGCAACTTACTTTCGAACGTCGTCGTGGTCCTCGCTTATTAGGTGAGAGTTGAAAGGGAGGGGTTGGTGAGTAACACAAAGTGCTCACCAATCCGTATTTCGTTACACAGCATTTTAGTTTAGTGCTAGAAGAACAAGCAAAATGACACAACCCCCACTCAAATCTGACGAATTGCTACTTGAAGGAGAACCCTCCGTATGCTTGTGGAACTTCAAATGTCGCTCACTGCATTTGCGGGCTAGGGGAAGGGATAGCTCCGAATGGAACTCACCCTTTACATAATCATTAGATTCTGTTTTTCGATATCCTTTCCAAGCTTTTCAACTGATAACGAAATCTTTACAAAATATGATGATCAAGTCCTTGAGTGGAGGGCAATACTTATGAGGGGAATGCCCCACTTTCAACTCCCGGCTGCCAAACTGGGACTTTGCCAAGAGACACTCCACGACTTCAAATTCTTCTCCCACCATCAACTCTCAACATCATCACAACAACCACATCACACTCACTCACATCGCAAGACCAACTGCATAAATGCAACTGTCGTACGTCTCAATTGGAAGCCCCACGCCAATTAATTGGTCCCTGTTCTCGTCTTCAAAGTGGAATTAAATTCCACGCTACTTCCCCGAGTCCGGTGGCCTCGGATCGATCATCGCGATGGAAACTTCCCCGGGACGAGTTACGCTCAAACAACAATGCCTCACGGCTTGGCAAGTCACAGAGAATTGTACGGGGTATTTCTCTTTCGGCCTTTGAGCTTTTAAACGGCATTGCCAATCTGTCATTGCCCCCTCCGGTACAAATACATGCGAGGAAAGTCCCAGCGGATGTCGTGTGCTCAGTCTCGCCGCTGAGTTATCCGTCTCATGCACAAGCTTTGTTTCGCTGACTCTGTTAGTCCAGCCAATGATATCCTCAAATCAGCTTCCTATGGAAAGCGACCCGGTAGATCCAAGGACCTCAGCTCCAGACTCCAGACTTCACAGTGACCAAAGCGCCATTATATCGCGGTTAACGCGCAATATTATTTAAAATACCCGCAGGTTGGACAAGACATTCCCCAAACCTCGCCACGTCAAAAAAGTTGTGTTGCACGGCCGTAGTTCAACAACTTTCTACCAAATTTCAAGTCAAAGAGGATTGCATGTGTTGGGAAAGTTAAAGGATGGTAGCACGATATATGCACCTCGATGGTCTTGAGTTGACCTCATGCAGGCACAACTTCTTAGACTGGCTAGTTGCTTGCAGGAATGTTCGTGCCTGTTTGGAACTGTCGAATCCGAGCCACGAGAGCAATTCATAATCATTCGTATTATTGGTCCGGTCAGTTGAGGCGCTCCTATTGTTCGATGTCAGATTTTCGTCATCCCTGCCTCTACGATCTAGGCTTGTGTTCACGACCCGCTTTGGCATTATTGGCGCTTCTTTTTGTACCGCCTCTGCTGGGTTTCAGCGGGGAAGACATGGAAGAGATGTCGAGATATCTGCTGTATTGGTTCAAGGCTATCTATTCGTTTTAACAAAACCGGGGAACTGTATAGACTGGGACTACTCGTGTTGCGGGTGACGTCGGCATATGGAGAGGCTCTACAGTTATAAGTTTTGCCTTGCCTTTCTTGTGGATGATCGTTCAAGCAAGAAGACGTGGTGTTACACTGCCTCCTAGATTTCAAGCATGTCCAGATGGAGTTGGCCTGTAGAGTAAAGCCTTTTGCCTACTGGGGAACGTCACTTAGATGAAGCTAGGATTATTGTGTCATCAAGATATATTATTCATTTGCCCATCAGTAGATGGATCACTCTTACTTTCTTATTATTTCAATCATTTCTTCTATTCAAAAGTACCTCACCAACAACCATTCCAAAATGGATGTTGTCTGCG
>LLCD01001424.1:0-11072 GCA_001414355.1 Hymenoscyphus salicellus
AGAGATCGGAAGACTCTTTCTCGAGTTGTTGAATGTTGGGTTGATGCTCAAACTCTTCCGTCTCTTCTTCCTCCTCGACCTCTACCGCATTGCGATCAGGCTCTTTTCGAACCAATTGACCTTCCTCGTCTTCGGTGAATTCGGTCATTTCTGAATCGTTCCTTGAGGTATCGTACATATCGTAAACACCATAAGACTCCTGGACTCTATTCTCCTGAACGGCGACGTCGGTTTCCAAAGTGGTGTTTCCTTCCTCGAGATCAACATTCATAGCCTCGCCTTGCTCAAAGGTCTTAACGGGAGAACCTGGCCTGCGGCTCTGGTCCTCAGCTTGCTTGTCGTCCCCTTGAACTGCATCCTCCTCTGCCTCTGCATCGTCCTCGTTGTCCTCTATCTCAAAAAGGTCTGGCCGTTGTCTTTTCAAACGTCTATGTTTGCTTTCGAATCCGCCGCCCTTGTAGATTATTAGTGGAACGGCTCCAGTCGTTGCTTGACGTCCAGACATTTCCTGGTTGATCGCATCTGCCACCATGTCCCACGAGTATCCACGACGTTTATGGCGTGCCTCGCGCACAAGAAGATGGATCTCACTCGGTCCAAACAGTGATTCTTTCCATGGCGCGTGAGTTGAGTGTTGCTTGTTGGTTGGTTTGGTCGGTTTGTTTGTCAAGCTGCGAGATCGCCAATCTTGGGATGCAGAGAACAGAGAGTTGGTTGGTTAGTTGTCTTGTCTCTCTCAAGCGGTGGCCTGGTTGAGTGGGCGGTGGTTGTAGTGGCTTGTTTTTTTATATTGCGTTATGGGCGGTAATCTTGGGTAGGGCTAAGCGAGGTGCCCTCTTGTGGCTGGACCCATAAGCACTTTCATTTTCACTGTATTAGAAACCTTGCAAATTCATTACTTTTTGGTGATAAGTCAAGGGTCTCACTCAATCGTTCATTAGATCTTGATTTTGTATTCATTACAACTTCAAGAGGAGGTTGCATATTGCAAAAGACAAAACCTGGGCCAATTCTGGGGTGATATTGGCTGCTGGTAAAGTAACATTCCAAAGTCTCTAGCGTAGTGACTTTTCTTCAAGTTGATAATCAAACGCTCTTCTTTAACTTCATTGAAGCTCTGTTGCACTATTGAAGAACTCTTCAGGTACCACTGTCAAACCCAAAGTACTGTGCGCACAAGGTAGATGTTTGATCATAAAACACATCACTTTCATTGAACATGCTTGGTGAATCTCTACAAAAACACGCTAGTGCGCGTTTGTTTTGATGAAGGACGCGTCTAATTTGTCAGTCATCACGACTCATTTTCGTAAAGAGGGAGATTTCATAAAGTTTCACAGCGAAAAGAGAGTCAAAGGTATTTATTTCAGGGAGTGGTCATCAAATTCCTATGAGAATCTGCAAAGTGTGATGGTCAGAAGGCAAGAAAGAATTATTTAATATACAGGGTATTATTGTAATGACTGCGAAAGGCAGGAGAATTCAAGTATGAGGTATTGTCTTAATGACAAGGCCCCAAATGCACCACATCGCGCCCATCCATCCATCAAAGTTCTCCAATTACCAGTTTGCTGTACATTTGAAGTAGTATCTTGGCTCCGTTGACCCGCGGGACTCATGAAGGTCGTCTGACTCCTGAACAATGTCCGCTTCTATTTCCGTAATATTCTCAAGCTCATCTGAGTCGTCGATGGGGTGACAGTGGTTGACAAATTCAATCGTCTTCAAGGCGGGCAATCTGTATTCGCCATCGATGCTTTTCCGGTTGAATACGTCGACGATATCGCTGGCTGATCTGGTGAGCATGCAATAAGTAAATCTGAGATGATGAAGTTTGGTAGCGGCGTTAACATCTTGGAGGTGGGCGGTGGAAATGGCTTCGGGGAACAAGCTCGGAAAACGAATTCGAGGGACTTTGTTGGCTTTGTATGACCATCTCTGGCGATGGCCATCAAAAGAACCCGTACGACATTCCAGTTGCGATAATGGGGGATGCATCCGTAGAAGTGTGTGGTCTCAACTGCCTTGGTGTCGATTGCAAAATCGTACTCGGCGATCGCGTTTTTGCTTTCTTGTGGGAATCGCGCCAAAAGATCCGCGTCGATGATGCATGGAGTTGGGATAAAGTCAGTGCTGATTGGAACACTCCAATCTTGAGCAAGGCGTCCCTTGAGTGGTCCTAGAGAAATCAGTACCTGGAAAATCAAAAGAGGGAGGTACCTACCAAGTTGCTCCAACTCTTCATCAATCTAATCGTCTTCTTGTTCTTCCAACCATTCGCCTTTCCATTCCTCGTCTTCAGATCCGGGCCCCTCCTTATCTGACTCCTCTCCAGAAACTGAGGATGGTGCCGTTGAGATGGTTTCGCCTTCAGTTGATGTTGTGGTGTGAGAACCTGAGGAAACCTCCCAATTCTTTAGAGGGGACAAGTCAAAGGTGAACTCCTAATTCCTAGAGTGGATTGTTAGAAAGGTTTGATGGAAAAAGGTAACCATGGAAACATACAGAACTCTTTAGTTAGCAACCATATCATCCAGAGGCCTGCCCAAGTGCTTTACGATAGGTATGTTGAACAGTGGTGAGAGGAGGAGGAGAAGCCCTATGACACGCTTTGTTAGATGGAAGACACGTCAAGAGAGCAGGATTGCGCACTTGTTTGTTTGCGGAGATTCTTGAGCCGCAGGACACTCAAGGTCAACCTCAGAATGATTCAGAAACATGATGGTCACGAACTCTGAAGAGCTTCAGGTGTAGTCGTTTGTTGTGCTTGGGATAGTTCAGATTGGTTGTTGTGTCGTTGAAAAGCTTGCTTGCTTGCTAGAACGCCACTATTCGTGTTAGAGTGTGACGCCAACCGTGATCTTAACCACAGTGCTAAACTAAGCCCGATTGGCGGTGAAGGGACTGCGAGGAAATGACTCGCTGATTCGCAGAGTTCCTTTATTTCGCCTCATCCCTTGATGCGCAGGGTCCAGCACCAATGGTCCTGCATATCCTCTCTCTTGCAATGCAACTTTGCTTGTCGTGCCTCCAGCACGTAAGTATACAGCTTTTACCATTCATTTACACACTGACTATCCTCCAGTTATTCAGGTCTGGGAGAAGCAGTTCAATCTGTAAGTTTCTGGTCTGGAAATTGTTCTTTTGAGACTTGTGAGCTTTGCCCTCAATGTACTCCATCCCTCCCTTGCCCCGGGATTTTCGTGACAACTGAGAATATTATCCGAGAACGTTTCGAAAAATAGAGCGTGAGGCTTTCCCCTTCTTCTGAACCTTCTCGGACAATATACGTAAGTGCACCACGCCAAATCAATACACATAATCAAAGTAAAGGAGGGGTACTCGCGAGATAAGCACTCCTTTCTTACCGCTAACCCTATAAGTCACACTTCGCCCGGGAAGCTCAAATTCCATACTTATCATGGGCAAAACAAGAAAGAACCCGAGTTTCTCTCTCAGCCAAGGCATTTTAGAGAGCAGTTCTAGGTACGCGCAATGGGGAATAGAGTTCAATGGTTGAATTTTCCCAAAAGTCGAATAAACATAGCACTCTCACAATAATGATGGCTTGCTGCGCGACCTGGGGTAAATTTGTTTAAGCAGGACGATCGAAAACCCGTCGCTGGTAGCACTTTTGGAGTATATGTTCCATCTTAAGCTCTTTGGGTGATTTTCCAAATGCACGGAGAACTTTTATAAGGGCCAGAGAGCAAGCTGGCACATCCACATTCTCGAACTCAGCATCAGCCGCTGTGTTCTGAATGCGTTGTATTACCAACCATAGTTATCCATGGCCCGCTTTATCCATGGGTAATGAAAGATACGATGCAATGCCCCGTTGTAATCTTTCGTAGATGCCAGATTCTGTGCTAGAGCTCACGGTCATTGATTTAGAAGATGTTGTCTTACGATGCGCGATAAGACTTTGAAAGAGCGCCAAAAGTCCTCGTGGCTGTCTCGACTTCCTCTTCGATACCGAATCGGGAGCTGCTGGTCCTCGTATGCGATCATATCCTCAGATAAAAGTGCTACCACTGGTCAGTTGGTCGCTTCTTCGGCCACAGAGTCATTCTGGACTGGTCTTTTTGAGTCATTCCAGTAAACAGGAATACCTTTTTGATATCCAATAAGGCATCCATTTCATCTACCGAAATATGTTTTCGTTCAGTAGCGAGTTTCTAAATGGAGAGATTAGAATAGCAATAAACCAGACGGTGATTTCCCTGCTGGAACCAATCTCATATGTGTTACATAACTTCCATGGTATTAGGAGTTCCCGCCCCTTCATGATCACCTTCAAAGGAACGCCATCATTGTCTGTGGAACTTGGAGTTTGTTGTGGTTCAAAGAATCGTTCCTTGTCTTTGCTAATGGTCTCAATGTCTGATAGAGGTCGAATCGAGACTGTTGATGTTTCGCCTCCCGTGCCTTCTTCCTTCGATGCCTTTCCAACCGGACTGTCGATATCACCGATTGTAACCGAACCAAGGGTCATTGCATTCGCGCTTTAGCTAGTCGTACTATGAAGCTGCTCGGACGCTATTTGTAGTGATTGATATTTATGTATAGAGCGATATGGGAGAAATTTGGGAAGGTCTAGGACATAACAAGGCTACGAGGTGGTTCAGCTCTCAGGAAGTTGCAAAAAAAGTCTTTCGGCCTCAAATGTAAGGTCGTAACACGCTTTCAAATCTCGATTGCATATTTTAGAAATATGCAGTTCGTCTTCAGTATACCAAGGTTGTCTTGACCCTCACCATTAGCAAGAAAGAGTCGTGTTGGCCAGTGGGAAACTTGATTCCCTTGGTTGAGATTATGCGAAGGAATCAAATTTGAAACACTCTTGTCAACCTTGGTACTCACATTAGACACTACGTATTTAAAAAAGACTTGATTATTTATGTTACTTGTTAAGTACTTTGCTTGGATCTTGGTATCCAAAAATATAGAATTCGCGAAAATCATAAAGACACCCCCACCCAGCCCCACAAGATGACTTTCTGACTGAACCACTTAAATATAATGGCACTTCTGCGGAGTACCTGCTGCTTTGTCTCAATGATACAAAGGCATTTGAGGTGAAAATGCGATAGGTACCCACGTAGAGGAACTTTCATTCATTTTCTTTTACAAAATCCAAGTCCACCAGCTCATCCTCCTCGCCTTTCTCTGTTCTCAAATCCGAAGGATTTAACGGCTTAAGCTTCCCATTTCAAACATTGCTTATCGAATCATCTTCCTCGTCTTGAAAAGTTTCGTTAAAAATCTCGTCATTCCGTTTATGTCTGACACTCATTAGATGACGAGGCATCTGGCTCCCAGACTGGTCAATAAGTCAACTGGAAGCGTCGTCACTTATTACTCCTGAATTCAAGCCAATAAGCTGGAAACTCCAAGTTGGCTGCTGGCTGATTAGCTGTCATATTTATCTCTCTGCTGGCATAGTTAGTTTTCTGTTTTTATTACTTAGTTTTAGAAATATTCTAAAAACTGTGCGTAGTTTTGAGTTTCAAGAACTGGCTCAAAACTACGATAGTTGAACTTTTGCCAACACTGATTCCTTTGATTTCGAATTCTCGAAATCGTTGAATTTCTGTCTATTTTATATAAATACGAGGACATAGTCTGACTTTTTATCCCTACTTTTCTACTTCTATCTCCTATATGATTATTTCAAATAAATGCGTGCTTTTTAACGTAACTTCATGCTTGACTAGCCTTTAATTAGAATTCTGAGTAGAACCGATTGAAACAGCACGTCGATGGAAAAAAGCACACGATTCTATAACTCGAACTACGCCATGTTCTGTCTCAGTAGTCGTAACTAATGCTTTTTCTTACCTTCGAAAATAGAGAATAGAAATAAAACAGGGATTGAGGTCAGGTTCTCGGGCTTGAGATTGGGAGTATTTTGGTTAATACTCCTCTCTCTCAAACTCACTCGCAATTCCATCTCACATATCCCCTAATCCAGTATTCTGCCTCCTGCCCTTTGACATGGTGAGAAGCTCAAAGTCTATACGGAAAACGTCTTGACATCAGAAGTTTAAGACCATAGTCGCGATATAATCGTCTTTCTTGGAAATTGCAATTGTTGTAGCTGGATCCTCATCCCAGCTACAACTCTTCCAATCCAGTAGAAGGAAACCCCCTTAGTGATTCTTAGCTGGAAAGGCTACGATGACGATGGAGATCGTAGAAATTTTGATAGTTGGAAGACCCTGCCCAGTTCTAGCATTCATGCAACTCCTTATGGGAGATAGAGGTAGCGTAAGAGGCTGTCTTGAATGAAAAGGGGGGGGTTGATAAGCGAGGCGGAGCGAGGACGACACGAACTGCGATCTCGAGCTCCTCCCAGTTGTGTTCTAGAATAGAGAAGAGACCCTTCGAACACTAAAATAAACAGGGGGAAAATTCCAAAATCCAAAAAACAATAATATCTGACTGATTCCAAGTATCAGATTTACTTTTGCGACATGCAAAAAACCCCTATTTTAGTCTAATATCACGTGCTCTGCCCCCCCGGGAAGCTCATGTAAGAAACATATTTTCACATCTATTTCAATTCCTATCAAACTATCTCAAACCCCCAATTTTGAGGCCCCCTAAAACGCCTTTAAGATATAGCAATTTTTTGGCCAACCGAAATATTTGCAACCCATCCGTACCATATCATACGCCTCAAACAAACAGTGGTATCCGTAAACACTCGCTCGCTAATTTTGCTCCCAGACCCCCCATATCCATACCATCATCAATGCTTCCTTACAACACTACCTAACTCAATTCAGGGAAATACTGCGCAATCTTCATCGGATCACCATAAGCGGTTCGTGGTGGTGAAGTAGGTTCCTGAACCGGAGCCTCTACCTCCTCACCCTCCAAAACAGCGCGCTTCTTCTTCGTGTTGCCCAATTCCTGAGGTCGGGAACTTCTGTTTTGGATGCGTAGGGATTGAAGGGCCGTCAATTGGCGGATATCGGAGGGTGGGTGTGGGTTTTTGTTTTCAGTAAGTGGTGTAACTGGCGCTACTTCGTTGTCTGGGGTAGGAGCTGGAGAGATGACGCCGTTGGTTGAGGGAACGAGGGTACTGACGATGGAATCGTGGATGCTTGCTCTTGCTACATTTCCGGGCAATGATGAGAGTGGTTTGTGAGCGGGAATGGCGAGGCCAGGTGTTCCTGATGGACTTGTGACACCCTTCTCGTTTGTGACCAAGCCTTTGTCTTGGGCAAATTTGGATGATCGACGGTGATATGGGTTGTAGCTGTAGTATTCGTCGATGATGGGATGGACCATGACGGTTTGTTTATGGATTGTGAGGGTTGAGTTTGTTGGTACTGTTACCCAAGATTCTGTTTGGTGTTAGCTGAGTAGAGCATGATGGAAAATTTGATGGGGCTTACCTCGCTCGAAAGTCAAGGGCTCGCTAGCAACAAGCACGATATCCGCACCCTTGTCTCGACGATCCATTTGATATTCTCCCTTGCTGCTCTTGTCCTCCCATGTTGTGCCGGAAGAATAGTACAAACTGGCAGCTTCATCGGTCCGGCTGCTAACGTATCTGGTGCAAATGACACTGTGTCCGTCACTGACTGCGAAATTGAGCAAACTCCGAGTGTCGACATTCTCGTTGTCCAGGATCTCATCTGAAATCTCAGCGATGAAGTCGTTGATTTGCTTGATTGTGGCCAACATTGCTTGACGCAAAACACTTGGTCCAAACCCGTTTGGTGGGGGCGAGCTTGGATTGTGGCCTGATCTTTCCAATGTATCGAGGAACAATGCAAACGCCCACTCGCTATCTGTACCTCCCTGGACACCCAAATACCATTTATCTGCCAATCGCTCTCCCAAACGACGCTTGATATATTTCCATCCTCCCAACCCACCGTTATGCATCCACATCAAACTTCCATGGTTGAATGGGTGGCAGTTCTGATCGCTGAGGGAACCTTCGGTGGTAGCTCGAACGTGGGCGAAGATGAGGGGGGATGCGGTCTTGGAAGCGATTCGTTGCAAGTTGATACAATTCCACGCGGGGGTTGTAGATGTGAAGATACAAGGCTCAGGGCCAAGCTTGGGGTCAGTGTAGTATCCAATTCCAAATCCATCACCTGCGAGATTATTAGCATAGCTTTCGCAGGAGCATACAGGCGACCAACCATTGTGAGGTCTTCGCATGTCCAAACGCAAGCGTGAGTCAAATGACTGGGTGAGGACTGAATGGGTGGGATCCAAAATCAACTTTGAGAGGAGGATCTCATCCGAACCTTTGTAAACCTAGAAGCTGAACATCAGCAAGCTTCCTTTACGAAGAGACGGTGTGAGGTGTAGGGTGTAGATCTACCATGAACCGACACATGGTTGCCAAAGGATAGCAAGCAGTCGCTATGTGTCGTGCAGTCGGACGAGGTAACTAGATCGGATTGTTTACCGGCGTGAGATCGGAAGGGGAGAAAAAAGATGGGAGACAAAGGGGTTGGGATTGCTTTTTGTTATTGACTCAGAATTGTGAAGAGGAAGCTGGACAAAGGAGGCGGCCGGCACGAGGCTGAACAATGGCGAATCCTATGGCGCAATCGCTCCCTGGGAAATGGGAGAAATAGGCAGAGTGAAAGAGTTGGGTCAGCACTAGCTAGAACATTTCAATTCACAAAAAAAGCCTCAGCTTAAGACCCAAAAGCCAGCATCTAATACTGCTACCAGAATAGGAAAATTATCATTTATTTGGTGTCGCGTTACTCAAGCAAGGCTGGAATTCCCGATGGTTTCCATCATGTCATATTCATGGATCTCCCTCTAACAAGGGTCGGAGGGACTGTAAAAGCGGCAGTAGATCAACACTTCTGTTTTCTTGTTCCAACTTATTAAACTAAGTGTCTTTATATCAGCAAGGAATATCAGAGGGAGAAAAAAAACGGTTTAATTTCTCAAACTATCTCAGTTAGAGAAGACATTGTTAGAACAGGAAGAGCTCTTTCTCTTTCTTCCCCAGGCAAGTACAAGGTGGATACCAGCCACACCCTCCCACGTTTCATCAGCCTCATCCACGGTCCGAAATTAGACCGATGGCATTGAATCAATACTATCACTGCATACTCTGATCAAGAAATATTATCACCAACACCTCTTCCAACCAGCACCTGCCTATCAACTGATGAATATCAAAGATCCTACCTGAGAAACCTTGCGACTGCACCCCCGCGTGTGTTTACTACCATGAGTGGCCGGCTCTTGTCAGCCAGGCTATTGCCACTGGCTCAGAGAGTCAATAGGCAAGGAGCGCGACATTTCCATCAAGCCTCGACTTCCGCCGGCGGACTTCTACGATCAGATTCGACTGTTAGGCTAGCGAGGCAAAGAATATGGCCTGCTGGATATACCCCCTTTCATAATGCTGTGATTGTACGGAATGCTTCTTTCGCCCGGATACTACCCAAACTTCTCGTCAAGTTTGCCAGAATTCCTGCCCTTTTTGCTGGTGCCACCATTACTGGCCTAGCATATGTGCAATATCAAGCTACTCGTGTGTTCTCATGCCAGAAAAAACCGAAGCTATGCTAACTGTGAACCAGAGGCTGGAAACTATGCGCTCGATGTTCTGGGCCGTACAAAGGATACAGTGACCGAGGTCGCCGGGGGTTTATTCGGAGGGGCGCTTGATATTGCTGGGCAGACACGAAAAGGATGGGAAAATACCAAGGAGCAAGTCGAATTACCGGAATGGGTGCAGAAAATACTACGAATTCATGAGGATATTGGAAACGGCGGGAATGAAGGCGGGAAAGGACCAGGAGGAGAGCCCCCGAAAGAAGCTAGAATTGGTGCTGCTGCTGCTGGAACTGCCGCGGTCTACGCCAGTGATTTCTCCGACGACGACGATACCAGAACGGGGGAAGAAGCTGCTAGAGACGACCAGATGATGGTTTTGACCAAGAAGATGATCGAAATCCGAAGTATCCTTCAGACTGTTGGACAATCAAACGCCCTGAACCTGCCATCGATAGTTGTTATCGGGTCCCAGTCGTCAGGAAAGAGTTCTGTGTTGGAAGCTATTGTTGGTCATGAATTTTTGCCAAAAGGGTCAAATATGGTCACACGAAGACCTATCGAGTTAACTTTGGTCAATACTCCGGATGCTCAAGCTGAATATGGAGAATTTCCTGCTCTTGGACTTGGAAAGATCACGGATTTCTCCCATATTCAACGAACATTGACAGAGCTCAATCTAGCAGTACCAGATGAGCAATGTGTTTCCGATGACCCCATTCAGCTCACGATTTCCTCGCCAAATGTTCCCGATTTATCACTCATTGATTTGCCAGGATATATTCAAGTCGTTGGACATGATCAACCTGTTGAGTTGAAGCAGAAGATTGCTGATCTCTGTGATAAATACATCCAACCTCCGAATGTTATTCTGGCAATCTCTGCAGCTGATGTTGATCTTGCAAACTCGACAGCCCTTCGGGCAAGCAGAAGAGTGGATCCACGTGGAGAGAGAACCATTGGAGTTGTTACGAAGATGGATCTTGTCGATGCTACCAGAGGCGCTGCAATTCTCTCTGATAGAAAATACCCATTACGTCTTGGATATGTTGGTGTTGTAGCAAAAGTCCCACAATCAACATCTGGTTTATTCAAGAGAGGCAGTGGAAGTATTTCAACAGCCATTACCCGGAATGAGAACGCATATTTCTCATCCCATCCAGTTGAATTCGGATCAGAAGCCGGACTCAGCGTAGGAACCACAACCCTCCGAAAGAAACTGATGCAAGTCCTCGAGCAAACAATGGCCGCCAGCTTACAAACAACACGCGAGTCCATTCGCAATGAACTCGAAGAAGCCACCTACGAATTCAAGGTCCAATACAACGACCGACCTCTATCTGCAGAATCCTACCTCGCCGAAAGTCTCGACGGCTTCAAACACTCCTTCAAAGAATTCACCGAAACCTTCGGGCGTCCCCAAGTCCGCGAAATGCTCAAGGAAGAACTAGACCAACGAGTCCTCGACCTCCTCGCAGCAAAATACTGGAACAAACCCGTCACCAACCTCGCCCACGCAC
>LLCD01001425.1:0-11068 GCA_001414355.1 Hymenoscyphus salicellus
CCCTTATCATTTCCCGAGAAGCCTCCCTCACATTACTACCTCTCCCTTCCTGCCTTTCTCTCTGTCTTCTTTCCCTCTCCCAACCACTCACTCTTTTACCAATCCTGACTCCGGACTTCGCAGTTTTACCAGCCAGCGAGACTGTCGCGTGGGTGAATCTCGCCTTCGACCATCAATCAGGTGTGAATCACACATTCCGAAGCTTCCGCGCGATATCATAAGCAATCATAAGCAATTCAAAGTAAAAAAAATTCCCCATCCAGTCATCCGTCGGCACCCAGCACGATTGATTCGGCCTCAGCGCCAGCTTCCTAGCTTGCTGCCCCATTCTTCTCCTTCTGGTACCAGCATTATTCAGCGAGTTGCATCTGCAGATTCTCTGGCCACCGCTTTATAACCACCGGAAGCCCAACGCGACCGTTTCCCCTTTCGCATCGGTCAATTGACAAAAATCAAACATGTCGTTCATCAAGAAGAACTTGCGGAAGATTAAGGATTTTGGGAGTTCCAACAATTCCACCGATTCCGTCCCTAGTAAAACTGAGGGCGTTGCTAGTGGTACCTCGACCCCTGCCTCGCTCAATGGCAATGGCGCAACAAACGGAAATGGGAATGGTGTTGCAAATGGAACTCGGGGCGTTTCCCTGGACTTAAACCACCCCAAACGCCAGAGTTCCGAAATTATTATGGCAGATAGACAGCGAAAGAGTCTCGACAAGTTGCGATCAAAGGCTGAGAACAAGAAGCGACAATCGTTGGCGAAAATCGAGGATGAGAATTTCCTGGCGACTGGTCCTCCTGCCCTCACGAAACTCTATAGACCTTATAGTATGAATATGAGTAAGAGGTGGAACCACGAGAATCGCGTTTTGTTCAAGGATTTGGATTTCGAGAGTAAGTGCACTTCGTACTACCCCCCCCGTTTGTCCTTGCAGGATCTGACAATTTTATAGAGGCAGATCAGCGAGTCGTTTCTTTCCGGGCGCGCATACATACGCTTCGGAGAATGAGTGCTAAATTGGTATTTATCGTATTCCGACAGCAGACGGTGAAGATCCAGGGTGTGCTGCAAAGTTTCAAGCCTTTGGAGGAAATAATGGGTATGCAATTTTCTAAATTCAATTCTTGTAATCATCTAAGGATGAATACTAACAAAAAAAAAATTCAGAAGGAGAATACAACCCCGAAGGAATTTCCGACAACATGGTCCGAAGCATCGAACGTTACCCTAGCGAAACCATCGTCGTCTGCCACGCCCGGGTCCGAAAAGCCCAAAAGCGGGTCAAGAACGCCACGATTCACGATTGGGAATTGGATGTGCTGGAAATTCACAAGGTCGGGGATTTGACTGAGAACGTCCCATTTACCGTTTACGATGCCGAAAACATCAATCGAGATAAGGAGGATGCAGATGATGATGAGGAAGATGATTCTCAAGATCCTACTAGCAAGAATATCACTCCACCAAGTCGAATGTCTACAGATCTCAGCAGGAAGTCTCTGGATGTGTCGAGAAGCTCATTCGATAAACTGACGGATAAACTTAATAATCGATGTAAGTGCAGTCTCGATGTTTTGGAATACAGAAACTAACCAAACAATAGCGGAGGTCTTCCGACAAAATCGATCCCTCCCCCAACGAGTACGGCTCAATAATCGAATCGTGGATCTCAGAACTGGTTCTGCGCAATCTATATTCCGTATCCAATCTGGCATATGCAATCTCTTCCGTTCATATCTTGATACCAAAGGATTTATCGAGGTTCACACCCCCAAGTTACAAGGCGGTGCTACGGAATCTGGAGCTACTGTTTTCGAGTTGAATTATTTTGGTCGACCAGCTTTCCTGGCACAATCACCTCAATTGGCAAAGCAGATGTGTATAGCTGCTGATTTCGAACGAGTTTACGAAATCGGTCCAGTCTTCCGAGCGGAAGATAGTAATACCCCTCGCCATTTGACAGAATATACCGGCCTTGATCTTGAGATGGCTTTGGAAGAACATTATCATGAGGCATTGGATATCATCGATGGCATGTTCAAGCATTTATGGCAGGGAATCTATGATCGATATGGGAAGGAGATTGAGCTCATTTCACACTTCTACCCCCACGAAAAAGTACAGTGGCTTGAGGTCACACCAAGAATTGCCTTCAAAGATGGTGTCCAGATGTTGATTGACGATGGATGGGTTGACGAAGATGGCAATCCACCAGTTATCACCGAGGATCTCGCAACGAGGGCGGAAATCCGGTTAGGTGCTTTGGTCAAGGAAAAGTACAAGACTGATTACTACATTCTTGATAAATTCCCCTCTTCAGTACGACCCTTCTACACCATGCCCGACCCAGAAGACGACCGCTTCACAAACTCCTTCGACATCTTCATGCGAGGACAGGAGATTCTGAGTGGTGGTCAACGTATCCACGACGCCAAGTTCCTGGAAAAGAAAATCAAGAAGCAAGGTATCAAACCCGATTCCATGATCGAATACCTCGAAGGTTTCCGCTGGGGAGCACCACCCCACGCAGGCTGTGGTATCGGTCTAGAAAGATTAACATATCTATTCCTAAACCTGGGAAACATCCGTCTCGCCTCGCTCTTCCCTCGAGATCCTAAATCTTTGCCTGCGAAACCACCAGTTCTTGCACTGAGACATGAGGAAGCGAGTACCACCAACCCACCATGGGAAAAAGAAGATATAGACATGCCCCTCATATCTTCAAGCAACATCGACCCAACAGCACACCTTCAACCCCTCGAAAAACTCATCGCCAACTACGGAGACGCAGGCAATACCTCCTGGCTCGATCAACGGTATCACGTCTACCGACACCCCTCCACTGGCGCAGCACAAGGCTACATCGTGCATAACGGCTACGCAATCGCAGTCGGTGATCCCCTTTGCGCGAAATCCCAGTACCCTCAAGTGATCTCCGCCTATCTACAATTCCTCAAGGACAATAAGGAACACAAACACCACGCCGAGTACAAAGAGCTAAAACCTCTCTGGATGATCGCAGGCAAAGAAGTAGAAGAATACGTAGGCGAGAAATTCCTCTGGCGAACCCTCGCATGCGCCTCCGAAGAACGCGCAAATCCTAAAGACAACCCCGCCCTCAAAGACCCCGATCTCGCGCGCAAGGTACGACACGCGGAAAAAGAAGGGGTCAAAAACCTCGAGATCCCATTCGCTCAGCCCGTACCCGAAGATCTGAAGACGAAAATCGATGCAGGTATCGCAGCATGGCGAGGAAACCGAAAAGGCACACAAATCCACTTAACCCAAATTAGACCTTGGATAGACCAAGAGCATCGCCGGTACTACTACGCAACAGGTTCCAAAGATGAGGTCCTCGCTCTAGTAGTCCTGCACCAACTTTCCCCAAAGAACGGATATCAAGTCAAGTTTTCGCTCGAATTCCCCGGTGCGCCCTCGGGTACTAGCGAGAGTCTGATTTTGTTTTCTCTGAAAGCATTGTCTGCCGCGGAACCGGATACTAAACAAGTCACCTTTGGGACTGGGGCGAGTCAGACGTTGGAGGGGGGGAGGAATCTGGGGAAGCATAAGGTTAAGGCGTTGAGGAAGGCTTATGAGGCTATTAATCGGCAATTTAAACTTACGAATAAGTCAGAGTTTCGCGCGAAGATGGGGTGTTGGGAAGAGCCTGTTTTTGTGTGTTATCCCCGGGGAGGCCTGGGGGCGGGGGGGATCCGGGCGATTATGGGGTTCTTGGAGGAGGAGTAGATGGGCGGGGTGTGAGATGTTTGGTCAGTGGGGTTGTCAATGAGGGGTGGAGGTGTGACGGTGGAAGTGGAATGTGGTAGATTTTTTTTTCTTGCGCGTGCGTACCTTGCGAGAAAGTGTCATTGGAGTTTAACGGGCTGGATAGCGAATCTTCTTTCTCTTTTTTTGTTCCTTTTTTCTCTCGTCGGGTTGCCTTTTCGATCATGTACGAGGAGAGACGGAGAGAGAGAATGGGGTAGATATCAGAGAGATGCTGGGAGTAATGTATAAAGAATGAAACGAAAGATGTTATGACAGGATCGTTTAATCTATTTTCTCTCGTGGAAACTGTCTTGGGAACGTGGTTGCTGTTTTTGGGGCACCTGTGAAAGATTTGGGCTAGCTGGACTGGATATCATGATTTGGCTTCTAGGGGGTCGTCTATTAGTTGGGAGATCTTGTAGGGAGATCTTATAAAAAGGTGTGAGTATTTGTAGTTTATTCGTGATTTTTTAAGATTTGTTGGTATTGGTGGGTTACCTACCTACCGATTGTCAGTTTGTGATTTGTAGTTTTTGGGGTTACTGATCAGGTTGCTGTTGACAAACTACCTACCAATTGGCAATTGTTAGAAGAGGACTAGACTTGTAGAGATGACTTTCAAACAGACGAGGGGGTATTTGAAGAGTACAAGTAGCTACAAATAGTCGTGATATTGAGGTTGCTATTGGTGGGAATTTTTCAGAAGAAATATCTCAATAATTTCAGCATTTCATGACCGCGGAGTCGCGTTGCATATTTAGTAACTAGTTTCGGATGCTCCGACAAACTCTAGCTTACTTGGAGAGCAAGTTTCTAGTTCCGTCCTTTGGTTTAGGGAGTGCGCTTTCTGTTATAACTTTGTTTTGAGAATTTTTCTTACCTCTTATTTAAATAGAAAGGGTACGTTCTTTAACTTTATACCGGTTTCTGGGAGTGAGGGGAGGGTGGTTGTGATGGTGTGGTGATGTCTTGATGGGTGGGGGGGGTGGATGCGCGTTGTTTGTTGTTGATGGCGACGATGGCAGGGATATTCGCGGAAGTGGGTAGACTGATTTTTTACCGCGCATGTGTGTGACTTGCGAGGGAGTTCTATGGCGTTCAACGGGGTGGGTAGCCACTGGTTTTCTTTGTTCACTTTCTTCGGTTTTTATGTAAGAGGAGAAGATGAGGGGGAGAGGCATATATGGGGACCGGGTGTTGGTGGAGGGGAGGGTTAAATGTATTAAGAATGAAGCGAGATATTACGAACCCATTGAAATTTTTTCATTTTGTTATCTGTATCTCCTTTCCTTTCATTGTGGAATAACTTACCTACATGTATACTGCCCGAGAAGATTTTCAGAAGAATGAGAAAAGTTTGCCGCTCTATTCTTTAAAGTTTCTCATTCCTCTGAATGTTCTCGTATAATATCCCGAGTTAACGGAAAATCCAGAGACTAATCGCGGAAGAGGTGTACTTGGAGAAAAGCTCGTGTACTAAAGCTCGTGTACTCACTACTTGGGAATCCAGAGTGGTTTTTTAGAAAGGAGGGTTAGTAGTAATTGTACCATCTTATAAAAATATATTATACAAAATGATTAGTTTTTTTTATAGGTTATCTACTAACTGTCCGATCATGTAGAAAAATCTTAAGGGAGAAGTGGCTATTTATAGATTACTTACTAATTGTTATATTTTGTCGAAATTTTCCGCTATGTAGATGACCTCTAAGTCTTATACTCTCCCTCTCAGCCCCCCTTGTTTCCCTTCTTGCTTGTATACTTGACTACCTTAGAAAGGAAGTCTTTAGTAGAGTAGAGGAATGGGAGATATGTTTGACGGAGAGTAGTTACACGTAACCTAGGCAGTCAGTGCTCGTGGGACGGGAATGTAGGAGATTGATTTTTAATGCATATAACCACCCTTGGTAAGTAAGGTTTGAAAATGTTTAGGATATTTATATCTATTCTCCGAAAAGGTGGAGAAATCAGAAACTCTGCCTCTTTGTTCTTCTCAACGATCTCGTATAATATTCTAAGTTATTATAATAAAAATATAAATCCATGTTGCGAATATGTGGATGGCAAAGAGCTTGACATTTAAAGACCTATCTAGGTTGACTATAAAAAGGGTATAAGGACGCTAGAGAGGTCAAGTGGCTGGCTAAGAGCCAGAGACAAAGTGCTATTCGCTTGTAACCTGGCAACAATACATAAGATGATGAAGGGATGGGGTCGATTGAGTTAGAAAAGAAGGGGGAGTTAACACTAGAAGAGAGTTTAGGACGGAACGATATTGAGTTAATTTCTACCTCTGTTTATTCTTTAGGTATGGATCAGGAGGGAATCATATAAAGAGTGTTCTTACAAGTTTAAAAATGAACTAGCATAGGCGAAGTTTATTTTGGATCCATGTTATTACTCTCAAATTTGATGGTTGTAAGCAACTAAGTCCTAACACGACTTTATTTTACCTACTTCTAAGTGTCAGTTTGCTACTTGAACTTGGAAAGCATAGAAGTTTGTTACACTTAACGAAAGAAGTGCTAGGAACTAAATTCAAGCAAAATGAACATAAGTGTGTGTCTTTACGAGCCTACGGGCATGGGTCTGTGCGTACAGGGCATTTTTGGCGATCCTCAGGCTTCACTAAAATAACTACAGGCAGTTAAAAACGAAAGCTATAATCATCAATTCAACGTATTGAAACGACCAAGAATTTAGAAGACCGAGCCTTCGATCATCTAAACGAAAAGAAGCTAAAGTAGATTTTCCCTAACTAACTTTATCTCTTTTTCAACTTTGAATTTCATTTTTGTAAATAAAATGCCCTGTACGCACAGACCCATGTCCGCAGGCTCGTTAGGGGACCTCTTTAATTTCTTCTTAAGGCACAAAAGTAAGTATATTAACTTCAGTGAGATTCTTCTAAATAATCCAAGTCGGAAAAACGGGCATTGACGTTTACAATCCAATGCAGCATTTTGACTAAATATTCACATCTTAAGTCATTTCCACCTCATCCGAAACACTGCTCCCACCAACCCACTCCTCCTTCTCATTCATCTTCTCCCATTTCCCTCGCTTGACAGCCTCCCCCTCTCCCCTCAAAGCCCAAACCCCTATTGTAGCAGCAGCAATAGCAACAACACAGCACAGAATATTCAAAACACGTCCGGTCTTCGCACCTCCGCACAGCGAATCTGGAAAGCTGCTGTTGTACCCGTTTACTTGACAAGCCCAGGATTCAAAATCAAATGTCCCTTTGTCGTACAGATTTTGCGGCCCGCGATAGATGGGGTCGAAAGTGGAGGAAAGGAGGTAGGTGGCTTGTAGGTAAATCATAGTGATAAAAGATAGGAGGATATTGGAGACGAGGGTGCAGGTGAGTGCTGTGGTGGGAGGGAGGAGGTAGATCTTTCGATATTGTCAGTTTCGGCCTCGGCTACTTCTGCCGATATTTAACTTGTCAGAAGATAAGTTACTCACTCGTTTTCCATCAGGCCAGAAAAGAACAACAAAGAATACGCAAACGGAAGAAACGACCAAGGAAAGAACCCCAGACGCAAGTGCCAATTTAGAACTTGCGGTGTTGAGATTTTCCGGGAGAACTTGTAGGATTGGGAAAGACTGCCTGTCGAAATTGATGACTTGAGATAAACCTACGGTTGGTTTCGAAATAAAAGACAGAGTTAAGGAATAGAGTATGACAGCGATGAGAGAAAGTAGTTGAAGAAGTACCGTCGAAAGGAAGAAGATGGCGCGTGGGCGCGAGTACGAGAACGCCATAGTAACTACAGAGAGTTGGTATGAAAGAATTAGATGAGAAGAACATCTCTATAATAACAAAAATGAAACGATTAAAACTCTTTATTAATGTTGATTTGGCTCACTGCCTCTTATGCTTACCATACCAAGCTGCTTATGCTGTGCATCTGCTCCGCCACGAATGCTTATATTCCCACCATTTCCAGACAGCTCAGGCCTCCCCTGCCCTATGCCCCGCAATTCAGTTGGCCAAGATTCTACCCGCCTGTACCCCGCGCTTGGCCTGAAGCATGAAACGAATCCTTCGCGCGCTCAACCCCCCTTTTTATAGAACGACTATCTCAACGACGATCATGAAAAAATAGAACTGGTGCTTACGATTACTTTCTGTGGAGTTATACGGTGATATTACATCGGTATTTTGGTTCGATTTTTGCGGCACAGGTAGTCTATAGATGTATTTTTGCAAATGGCTGAGAAACCTAGGAATAGTCGGCACCGCAACTGGAGATCTTGCTGAATTCCCAACATGATAACTTAATTAAATTAGAAAAATATAAAATAGACTACGAGTAACTTTGTCGAAGAAACTAATTCTCTTTTCCTTAAGCAGGTGGAGGTTTTAGCGTATTTGTGCTGAGTTATAGGTGTTGGTACTTCTTGCAGAATGGTGACTTGTTTTTTTCACATCTATTCACGATTATTAGCATGAGAAACGCTTCGAGATGTTCAATCATGGCGATAAGTAGTATATGGAGACTTTTCATAACATTCTGATTTACGAAGCAATTGAAAAGAGACTCGATTTAATGATCTGCCAACTCCTGAAAATGCAACAACAATACAAAAAGAGTGACAAGACAAATAAAAAAACAAAATCTTCAAAGAAACCCAGTAGAATAAACCTCGTAGAATAAACTTCGAAAAATCCCCTACTCTTACATTCTAATTTCCCCACAAGTCGGATGACTTGTAAGACTTAACGGGAATGACTCTCCCGGTAGCAGTATCTCTGCTGTGAACAACCGTGTGATTTCCCGATACCGAAGTGTGTGCCGTTCCATTGGCCCCCTTCATTTCCATTTTATGAAGATCAAAGCAGCCAGTGGAGAGCTCAGCCGAGCACAAGTTCCACCAGTGCTTGGTATCCATATCGCAAAAGACCTTTTCAGCCTTGGAAACAAAATCCGGACCGATTGATGTCGCACTCTCACACAATTCTTTGGCGCTGTGTCCTTCATAATCGCTGACAACTAGATGACCGGGACGGAGTTGCCTTCCACCTTGCTTCGGTTGACGAGTAGACATGATGGATCTCCGCTTATTCTTGTTGATGACCAAGCTTGTGTCGAGATCCGATCCATCGAGGTTGTATTTCAAAGGCGGGGTGAAAATTGGGATTTCGGCATCTGGCACAATCCCAGGGTAGAACTTCATTCTGGGATCGCTCTTGCAAAGGGTATCAAGATTTTCATTATATTCATCTGATTGACCTGACTGGGATGCGGTGAAATCCGGAAAGTGGAGACTGAAACCTTGGTAGCGAAGATCGTTGGAATGATCCTGATCGATCCAAACACACTTTGGCTGATAATGGCCATCTCCAACGGTGAAGTTGCTGGGATACCAATCGGCACCGCAGGTATAGCCCATATCCCCATACCATGCATATTGAGCTCCATTTCCAGAAGCATAAACATACGAGATACAGATGGCATCGGACTCTTGTGCTACAATACTGACATATTCTGGTTGTCGTGCGGAACCTTTAGGCTCGGTCTGGTCGTTACTGACAGAGTCTGACCAATCGTAATTCTGATCAAGATGTCCGTTGGCGTTGCCCTTGTACTGAGCAATTCTGGCGCCTCCGACGTCCCAGAAAGCTAGGTGTGGAACACTGCCACCTGCGTTGAAGTCTCCGGTAGCTGAGCCACCAATTCCGATAGAGAAGCTGGTTGATGCTCCTTCCTTTTGGGATGCAAGTTCGGCCAAAGGAATTGCAATGCTTGCAATTATACTCCCGGCGTTGATGAGAAAGTTGGCCATTTTTTCAAGTAGGAAATGAAAGTGAACAGCGAAATATGTTGGGTAGTGAAAGAAAGAGAGGATGTTGATATGAAGTCAGTGATGTTGGCTGGTGGAATAAGAGAGTGTTGTAAAGAAAGAGTTTATGACGAAAGATTGTGTTGTGTTTGTAAAGTGGAAGTTGGATAGAAGATGACGATTGGAAGAGAATGTTGTGGAGTTGATGAATTTTATTGTGTTAATGATGCGGAAATCCCGTCGACTTAAATATTTTCTGTATGAAGGTATCAAGCTGAAAGTCCCTCTCATTCTGCGCCGTTTTCGATTACAAAAGAAGCTCGAAGGATCAGTTCAAGATTGTATTTACTGCGTACTTCAGCTGCGGTTAATTTCGTACTTGGCGATATTTTTGCAGATTGGATTTTCATTGCTCACAAGGGACTTCTGGGTTCGAAAAACTGAAATTAATTCAGACCGGAAGGATTCGTGTGGGCGAAGCGAGTTATCGCGGTGTGTCTGACTAAATCTATCAATGCAAGGCCTTCAATGGACCTTTTCAAAACAAATTGGTACAATTCAGTGTTTTCTCGAGAATGCGACCCTGCTCAACTCAAAGTAGAGGGAGGTGGGGTGAAACTGGGGTAGATGCAGGTAAGACGAAGCGCGGTAAAATTTGGGATGAAACCTGTGGGTGGAGAAATAAGCCTCAAAGCTTAGTACAGTTCACTGTCAGATTTATCCATTTGCAGAAATCTTTTACGAAGTATTCATCCTTCGTGATAATCTGCACACGGCTTCGCAGTCTCTTATTAGCTGGCTGACGCAGAGGTAGTTCGTAACGGTATTTATAATCAAGATTTTTGGCGGTTAATTCTTTTAATATACGGAAATGTTTCGAATTGCTTATTCGTAATAAGCTTTCGCATCTTCCTTTAGGATTTGAGTATGGCTAGAACAAAAAATTGTATACACTTCTTGTATTCACAAGAAACAAAGGAATGTTGACTGTATTTCATCCTCTATTTTTGGGATAGCCGAAATAGTTTCAGAGTGCACTTTTCTTCTTTGGGGTCGCAGATTTGAGGAAGAGTATGCAATTTATGTAGTATAAAACCCCTTCTTCGTCCGTCTACTATTCTCTCCATCAACCCACTCAGCATCACTCACTACTCTCATCTTGTTTTTCATCTCTTTCTATCAACAACATTCTCCTTGAAATCAAACTCTCATTCTTACACCATCTCACTGACTACTTTACACAACCATGCGTTTCTCACTTGCAACTATCGCCCTCGTCGGGAACGCTCTGTTCTCCGTCAATGGCGCACCCACCGGTCTATCTCACCGTGAGGCACACTTGGTTAGTTTACTATAATTTTATCCTCTTTACCTTTGAACTTTTTTGAACCTAACACAGAAATCTACAGGATATCCAAAATGGTCTTGCGGAGAGAGCCTTTGTACCCCCTAAGATTCCTCACCCAGAGCCTGAGCCAGTACCTGGCCCCAGTGTACCGAAGCCTGGAC
>LLCD01001426.1:0-11068 GCA_001414355.1 Hymenoscyphus salicellus
TTGGAGAGCTTGGCAGGTCGATTTCCAGAAGTTTGGACATCGACCCGCAAGGGCGTGTCACCCTTCAACCAACTACGGAATTTTGTTCGGAAAGGATCTCAAGGTGCCCCTGCTACTTATTGGTCGTCACTGCGAAATCTTTTGGCTGCAATACCAGGGGAAGTATTCCCACCCGATGAAGAAGAATGTCTACTGTTCTTGACCGAATTTCGAAGCACTATTCAGGGGCGTGAAGAACCACGACAGAATGGCGAGGAAGCCTGGTCGAGTTATTTCGGTGCCGTGGAAATACTGGCGCGGATTCGATCACAATCAGGTTTTCATGGAGTCCTTTTTCGAAAGGCCATATATCCAATCTTGGAGGGGTACTTGCAGGGGACTCAAGATAGAATCCCTGTCACCACTGCCGCGATGGCAAAAGCTTACCATATTTGGGCATCAACGAAGGGCATGGCGCCCCAAGACGGGGTTTCTTTTACTTTGCAGAAATTGGCCAGCGCTTTTATTGCCCAGTCTCAGACTTCTATTCATATACAACCAGAGAAGTCTGAGGCTTACCGTGAAGGTCAGAAGAAAATTATCGCAGAGGGTCATCGTTGGTTCTCCTTACTGGCTGAAGTGACCAAATCAAGCGATTCTGAGGACATTGCGCGCCCACTGGTCACCTCTTCCTTTGGGATCCTCAGTTCTGCGATTAAAACTATCGTCAGTGAGGAAGGGCGGGCGTACTCGGCAGCAGCCATGGTTGAAATTTCAATGCGACTTGTACCCAAGCTTGTTGTAGCATCAACGGAGCTCTTTGAATCAATCAAGATATTGATCGAGTCAAATCTACCTCAGCTCAAGATTGCCATTTCTTCTTCCTTGAGATATCTTGTCGCAACGTTGTTCGTTATCCGTTCGCTCCCAGATCAAGTAGTGTTTTTCGAGAGAGCGTGGAATCGAACCATTAGTTCCCTCTCTTCAAATACCTCAAATCCTGTTTCTTGGAATGGAATTGGGGCACTCCTTGCAAATGACACCATTTCAAAACTCTCCAAGTCGAACTCGGTGCTTCAAAAACATCTGTTGGACGCCAACCTACAAGCCCTGGATGGAGTGACAGAAGCATGGTCTCTGTTTGAAACTGCCCTTGACTTTGACTGCTATGCTGATGACTCTGCTGACGCTTTGCTGAGCCAAATATTAAAACACCTTAGTCCACAGAGTGATCGGGAACCAACGTCATCTACTCATAACGCGTCAGATCTTGCACTCGAAGCACTCGAGTATATTTCAGAGCATAGACCTGGAATTTTAGCCAAAGCGAAAGACAGTCATGTAATGATTACCACTTTGTTACTAGAAATTATGGAAATATCCGACACCGAAGTTGCGTCCCGTGCCTTGGTCGTAAAGACTGCCGTGGAACAAGCAAACCGCTCTCCGGGACAAGTTGATCAATACTCATCACTGGATGTAATTCGATGGAACCTTGAACTGGACCTAACTAGTCCCCGGATACTGCAGTATGTTTTTGTGATGTTTCTGATCTGTTTGAATACTAACGAACTCTATTAGAATCGAGACACTTGTCCAGCAGGCGAAGGACTTTGAGTCTAAAAATCCTAAGCTTGCTCCAGCCACTGCTTTCTTTCCAGATGTCAAGAAATGGGCAGCGTCTATCTCCTCAACTCTAGCGTCGACTCCAAACCCTTCACTTGGAGTCATGAGACCATTTGGCGGAGCAGCATTACTTGCTTCGTCGATCTCGAGTAAAGCACCTGTCTTGCTGCGGGAATCCAGAACTTTCCCAATTGCCCTGCGTATGGCGCTATATACGTCAAGCTTAGTTGACGACAACGATCTTCTTTTGCGCTTGCCAACAGAACCCTTGTTGGATATTCTGCATGCCCTCATACTCACGGCGGAGGTTGTTAGCGACAAACTGGATCTACTTGTTCCTGGAGAATCGATCGAGTGGATTGCAGAAGAGGAAGAGGATGAATTAGAAGAGCTTCGAACATTCGCGTCTAATGCGCACTTAAACGCCCTCGTCGCTAGTGCAAAATACTGGCAGAATCCTCCAGAAAGTGGCAATGATACCTCTGGCATCGTCAATACGCTAGTTAACAAACTCATCGACACATCGAATGGACAAACTGGTCAGTACTATGCCTCAAAGGCTCTTGGTCACCTTGTCAGTTCCTTAGTTGATGCTCACGGCTGGGATATTCCACGTGGGGAGGCTTGGCTCTCAAGTCTAAACTTGTTTTCTACCGCAACAGGCAATATTTTCGGAGCTACTGCCATCCTGACAGCTCTGGAAAGCAATCTTGCAAGTAGTCAGACTATTAACAAATTCTGCAATCGCCTTGTCAGTGACATTGCCGGTGCATCTGCTACTTCGGAAAAATCATATGGAGCTCTTGTTCTCTTGAATGCCATCTTGGCAGTCTATGCCGAAGAGGAAATACCCGTAGCAAAGAATCGTCTTATCTTCGCCGTCAAGCAGATTCTATCATGGACGCCCGCCCTGGCAAGCACGAATCCTTACCTGTCCTCCGAATCTTGCAGAGCATTGCAAGTTCTTTTGCCTGCTATCAAGGATGTTTATGGGTCTTATTGGGAAACATCTATTGGCTTTTGTTTGTCAATTTGGGAGTCCAACTCAGAAGGTATCCTTTCCGACGAGCATATTCCTATGGTGGGAATGAGTCTTAAACTCTATTCTATCTTGAGAAAACTAGACGAAGCAAATGACGACCTTGAAGAGACTCTCGTCGAACAAAAGGAAGCCATTTCTTTTGCTTTGGTCGAACTCTTGAAGCTTCGGCGACCACGGGAACACCAACCTTTGGAATTCATCGATACTCTCTTGCTGAGGCTGCTACGTGAGGTTCCGCATGATCATTTAGAGGATCTCTCAGAGCTGTATCCTCTCCTTGCCTCAGAGAACCGGATTCTGCAATCAGCAGCCTATGACCTTCTTCGTCGAGCTCTGTCTCAGGCACAGCAGCAGATTTCCGTTGATGTTCTATTAGAAAAGAAAGATGCTCGTCTTCCGGATGAATTGTTATCTTTGTTACTCGATCCGCCCTCCATTACCAACTACTCTGTCGAAATGTTGGAGTCGTTCCCTATTCCAATTCGGGGCTATCTACTCTCGTGGCAACTCGTCTTCGAATCTTACGACAACGCTTCACTCAAAGTCCGAAATGACTACACCAATCTACTGAATTCGGAAAACTACCTGGGGCCATTACTAAATCTCATATCTGACCTATTCCAGAAATTCAGCAGCAAGGCTGGAGATTTGAGCAAGAGTCTCTTTGACCCCTCAACCATCTCAACCTACGAATTATGGACGGCCATCGACTCGGAATCACCAAAGCGTGATATATGCTGGCTCATTGGCCATCTCTATTACGCATGTCTCAAATTTACACCCAGCCTCGCAAGAAACTGGTGGTCAGATTGCAGCTCTCGTCAGCTCAAACTCTCGGTCAATAAATGGACTGAGAAGGTCTTCTCTCCTATCTTGATCCAAGAAATCAAGAACGAGGTTACGAAGTGGGCTGAGGAACAAGATACCTCTGATGATGAGAAGAAACCTCTTATCATCAAGGCTTCTCGTCTGTTGCCGGAGATCAACGCAGGCTATGAGATTGACGATATGATGATGCAGATTGTTGTCTCTCTGCCTGTTGATTATCCTCTTCAGGGTGTTGAGGTGAAGGGTGTTAATCGCGTGGCTGTTAATGAGAAGACGTGGAGGGCATGGCAGGTTATTGCTCAGGGTGTTATGAGACATAATGTAAGTTATCCTATTTTCCATCCCCCTATCCTTTCGCTAACCAACTCCTCTCACAGACCGTAACGGACGGCCTTATTCTCTTCCGTGATAATCTTGCCCTAGCTATGGCAGGCAAAACTGAATGCGCCATCTGCTACTCCATCCTCGCCGCCGACAAGAAATTACCAGATAAGACTTGTGGCACGTGCAAAAACACTTTCCATGCTTATTGTCTGTATAAGTGGTTCCATAGTAGTAACCAGAGCACGTGCCCGCTCTGTAGGAACACGTTTACTTATGGTGATAGTGGGAGAGGGAGGGAAGGACGGGGGGGTGGTTAGCATTTTCGGGGTTTTGAAAATAGTAAATAAACAGTTTTTAGATATTACCCGAATGCTTTGGGAGAATCGAAGTTCATTGTGCTAATTATTGCGGAGAATGCAAAATGTTGTGTGAAAGGTTTGGGATAATGGAAGGTGATTGATTATCCTACGACGTGGGACAACGAGTAAGATAGGCAGGTACGTGAAGTACTTACTCTCGCTTTCGGTGTCTATTGATGCCTCCAAAAAACCAACCGCAGAAAGATTAAAAGTCTTAAAAAAGAAGAAAATGAATAGCTTGCTCGGTATCAGATTCGAACGGATGATCTCTTCTTGGTCCTTCACATCCATCTATTATCTCACTGTAATTGCCACCGGCCGGAATGGATCCAAAACTCCCACGGCCGCAACTGCGCATCCATCCAGATGGAATACTCCACAATCATACATCCATTTACGATCTGGGGATAAACCTAGATGTGCTATGTTCTGCGTCCTCACCCTAACTGAGCGTGACAATTCAGGCTTAGGTTGGGTGGGCGAGATTCGAGAACTGGGGAGTCTTAGGTGAGGTATAGTGGTTGTGTGTAGGGGAGAGGCGCTTTAACCACTTGGCCAACCGAGCTTTGGATTTTGGTTTGAGAGTAGGTTTTGAATGGAAAAATTGTAGAGGGATAGTGGGCCGTGATTAAACCGTGTCTGGGGTGAATGGAGGGTGAATCTTTCTTACAAGCGGTAGTACAATCTGCCAGGTGTACGGAAGAACCGCAAGTCCGCTCTGTGATTCTGATTTGTTATAAAAGATAATCAAGTATCTCGATTATGGTAAAGAGGCAAGTGCTTTGGAATCTAAGTGTTTTCGATTTCTAAGTTAGGTCGTATGATTTATTAAATTATCCTAGTCTTCTTGTTTATTGCCCGAATTACTTTGTGGTTATAGGAGATGTTACATTCTTATTATACTGAAAGGGTAAAGTAATTAAATCAACTCTGCAAACATACTACAGTAGTAAAATAACTTAAAATTCTATTATTTTTAAGCTCTAAATACTCTTGTATGCTTTTTTTCAATTGCTCCGTTCCTCTATGATAATATATTTATGTGTGTATATATATACCAATGGATGGATAATACTCTTGCAGGTATATATTCACATGTATATGGAACAGTGCAAACTACAGGCAAAGTACTTGACATGATTCGACTTGGGGCTTGCCCTGTTTTCATTAGCTTTCAACAACTATTATGTTTTGATTTAGTCCTACTAAGCGTTTTAATACAATCTACTTAACCAGTCTACGTTGAACCAAAAGTTACAATTCTGTGAACACCATGAGAACCTTCATGCTTGAGAACACCAGAATACGGAAACAGTTACCCTATATCACCATGCCAATTAAGTTTCCGTCTATATAGCAAACTAATTGTGTGGTTATCCTGGCATTAGGTATCCCCCTCAAGTGACTGAGATGATGCCAACGCTTAGGATTGAAGACTAAATAATCGATGTGTAGGAATATCTTATGAGAGCGGATTTAAGCGTATTTTTAAGGATCTATAATGAGAGTGTGTTCAGGATATTTTGACTTTTAGGTACGTTAGTTATGTTATGATTCTCTTTTATCAATCGAGGGGGGACTAAAAAAGCGTTACATTTCACAATTAATCCAACAGCGCTAGGTCCAGTTTAATTAGTACATTTACATAAGTAACCACAAACAATTCTACTAAGCATAACCTCCTTTCAGCCTACTGTACAATACCCTTGAGTGCTGATTCATGCGGTTCGCGTTTTGCACCTAGATGAGCGTTCTCACGAGGAAAAAGAGAGAAGTATTAATCAAGTTAAGAAGTGGTTGTGCTTTTTTACCGTAGGTTTAAATTAGTTTTAAAAAAACCCCTATTTTCCTCCCCAAGATTTCTTTCTTTCTTTAGACGGAGTCGAATACAGACATATGTTTCCCATTCTATAATTCCTTCTTTCTTTGAAACGATCATAATTATCGAATTCAGGTTACATCGAGCCTCAAACATACACCCCGAATATACGCCAATATAAATCGATCTTGAGGTAACCGACAAGAACTTTATCAACTGCATGACCTATGTTAAGAAATGGGCTAATCGTTTCGATACCTGGGGCACATATTACCATCCAAGAACCTCCCTTAATACAAGGAACCCAGTGATGTTCCAACAAACCACCACAGCACTTACCCAAGAAGCACTTGCTTCATTCAATGCCGGATAATCAATCACCACCAGTGACGACGACAATATCTCGATTGGCTCCTCTTCTGACCAGGATTCCATTTTCAGCAAGAAAATCAAGCACAACGATAACGACAGCGATATCGGAATTGACGACAGAATGGGACCCTACGACCATTTTGATTGCCAGTCCTTGATCGAAGACATCGTGGGACTCGAGCAGGGGGAGAATGAGCGAAGTGACAAGGAAAGGAATGCAGCCTTGGAGAAAGTTCTTGCGGAAGTCTCAATGGAGGGGATCATATTTTGAAGACTTTCGGTAAGTTATTCTTTCCACTTTCAATCCATAAAAGTTAGAAACTAACATTCAATTTAGGCATAGAAAAATTCTTCCGCGTCCTCTGTTATCCCATCAAAGACCAGCGAAGCCTTTGGAGCTGGCGAAAGACTCGCACTATCATTAGATTACTCGACACTAAGAAACGCCTTGACGATGACACCCTCGAGGAGGTCCTGGAGAAAAGGTCTGGGTTTGCTTTTGATATAGCCCTTGAATTTGATGGAAATATTGTGGAACTTTGTATTTAAGAGAGGGAATATCGAACACTTGTGAGGCAGCTAAGTATTCTTTTATTTTTTAGGTAGGAAATGCAGTTTGTGCTTGAATCTGTTTGATATTGATAATTGGATATTCTTAGCAGGAATCCCCATATTGTTTCTCTCTGAAAGAATCAGGAAAATATTTCCGGCCCTTCTAGCATAAATGTGGGGTTTACTTTAGGAGTTTACTGTAGTCTAGCCTTAAGCTTTATTGAAGACTCCAATTATTCTGTATGTTGAAGCCGATCCTTTTTAATAAACATTATTCAGATAGTATCCTAATTCTCTATACTTTTATAAAACTTAAGAGTCTATTTAGGTAATTAAATAATTTGAATATCCTTGAATAATCTATATTGATATCTAAAATTACTCTATATACTACCTAAAAGTCCAAAGTAGTAATACAATTGGTTAATGCTATAACTAGTGAATTTAACGTACCACCTCTCAATGTTTTAGATTGAATCCTCAGTTCGTAAAATCTACACACAGAAGTCTCTGGGAGTAAATCGCGAGAGTATCAGTAGCAGAGTTACTACAACTGAGAAAGCGATGTGCAACAAATTTGCACTTAATTCGCTCATGAGTTCTGATTGGTTGTTGGAGGAGCTGTCACGAGCCAGCCCCACCTCAACCCCGGGGTCATTCATAGAATTCCACCAATTCATACAACTCATATATCATAATTACACATTAGATACCCTCCTGGCTCCCTTTTCCCTTTTGAATCTTCCCCAAATACCGGTATCCTTACCCCTTTCTTTCTCCCTTTCACTCCTTGCAACAACTGAAGTTGTTGGAACTTCACTCTTCGGAGTAATCTTTCCTGTCTCTCCCTTTCGGATCTCAGCTTGAATCTCATCGACGGTTTTCCTCCGCTGTAGTCCGGGTCTAACAAAATTCTCCGAGTTCTCAATTTCGTTGCCAAAGGAGATCGTTCTCTCTCGCTCAGCCCCTGTTTGAGTCTTGCCATTTTCCACGGGAGGACTGGTAACAAACTGACCAGTTCTCTGCTTGATTCCTTCAGCGGCACTCAGACTTCGTCCCGAGTATTGAATACTTTTCGGTTTCTTTCCATCTCCACTCGACTTTGCATTCCCATTTCCATACGCATGTCCACTGGTCTCAGCGTCACCCTTCCCAACATCCCCCTCTTCATCACTATCCGTCTCCACCACCTCCTCCTCGCCTCCCTTGCCCCCGATCCACCTTCCAAACTTTCCAAGATTTTCCCTCCAAAATTTCATTCCACTGCTGGTGTTCATACTCCCAATTAAAAAGAAAAAAGGTACACAAACGGTTACCAACACTACCCCAAACGGCCAAAATGGAGCATCCTCTGGCATGTTCGTCATGCCAAAAACACTCGTAACAAACGTCAAGGGTAGGAAGAACATATTAACCAGGGTAAGTAATTTGATATTCTGGCCCTGTTGAACTGTAATTTCAGTTTGTTCAACACTCTTCCTACTTTCCAACACACTAGTTCCTGAAAAGAGGTTATCTCTTAAATCCCGAATTTCTTTTCTTCGTAGGTCGTTCTCTTTAATCAAGGCTTCGAGGCGATGGATCTCGTGTTCAAAGTCTTTTTTTAACGATGCGAGACGCTTTTTGAAATATTGATCACGAGCGGATTCGGGAGAGAGGGGCCAAAGCGTGTTATGGGTACCTGCCCAAACGGAGTCGGTGAAAGTCTCCTCGTAGGCATCTATCATTGCTTTGATAGACTGGTTCATCGTTCCGAGGGTTTGAAAGGCCCAGAAGTAACGCCGGGAGTAGGTGAACGCAGCGTCTTCAAAGAGGAGCTTGTCTCGGAGATCGCCGTTGAACATGAAATCCGCCTTAATAGATAGGTTAGTTCTTCCTCCCTTTTCAAAAATGAGGTTGAAACGAGGGTTAGTCGATTCAGAGGAGCTTGACTTACAGGTGGCGTAACTAATGTTCCGATTTTTTGACAAATTTCGTCAAACCTCTTCTCGGCATCTTTGTACTCCACCAGAACGGTATTTAGAAATGCCTCTGGTCCGTTAACATAATGTTTTGTACTGTCATGACTTCCCGTATTACTCTTCCAGTCCGGATAACACTCGATATTAAGCACATGCCAAGGACTCCAGGGACTGTAAACAAACCCAAACTGGGTCTTCGCTCTCCTGGCGCTATTCTTCAGTTTTCTAATTGGTTCACCCACAAGCGCAAGTGCAACAATAGAGCTACAACGCGAAATGGGTACTAGGGAAGATCTCGGAGTCAGTATTTCCCTTTCTAGAAGTATTTTTGAGGAAACGAGGACGAAATAGGGATGTCTGAGGAGGAAATATTGTCTTAATCCTCCTAAAACACCCTGAAAGAGGGATTAATAACTCGGAGAATACTCACTATGCCCATCAGGAATGGAGCGAGCGCGGCCATGTTGTTGCCACGACATGGGTTGACAGTCGTCTCCTATTAGGGTGTAGAACTCAAATGAGAAGACGAAAGATTTTCGTTTGCGGGGGTCAGAGTGGTAGGCTCGTTTCATGTAGGCCTGTGATTGGGGGTGCTTAGTTGAGTTTGAGTCTATGAGAGATATGGGAGAGTGTCCTGGTATGGGCTAGGGCGGCTGGGAAGAGTTCGGTTTCTTAGAAATGTACGGTAAGTTCTTCAGAAGCAAATGAAGAAGGCATTATGACCCCACCAGAATTCAGAATTCAGAATCCACTCGTGACCACCCGAGAACCCCAGAGACCAAATATAAACGCAAAAAATGACTGGATATGGGGTTAAAACATACAGTAGTAGTACCCTGTTTGACAAGGTGCTTATAAATTTCATCCATGTCAAAAAACTCATTCATAGTCAAATGAACAGCAGCAAAAACGGTGGGCGAGGGTTCTCTCAAGATGCTATTTTAATATCAGTATCGCGGGCGTTATTTTCAAATTTCATCCTAAACGATACAAGTACATACGTGATTCTCCCTACCGCCTGTCTCAACCTCTCACTGTTCGTGTTGATATCCTGACAATCTCATTAGCCACATCCATAATAACTCATTCATTCTTAAGGTAGCGAAAACAACAAGAGTACGAAAAAGGTTAAAAAAAAATACACACCTTTACCAACCCCCAAACAACCTCATCTTTTCTCTTCCCCTCTGTAACCTTCCCCGCATTATGCAGCGGCAGTGGTGTCCCATCAACCCCAACATCAAAAACTTGATATAACGAATAATGGGCACCCTCTTCTCCTGCCTTCCCTTCGATCCACAACTGAGGATACTTCACCTTCCCACTCCTCGTGAACAGACTCCTCAAGATTGCCCGAGACCACTCATCCCACTCATAAGTCCTCAAATGGAGTTTCAAATCCTCGTCCTCGAAGGAAGTCTTCTTGAGAAGATCCTGGACGTAAAGATTTTCATCATCATCACTCGCGTCGTCGTCATCACCGGAGATGAAGGATGATTTGATCAACGAGGTTGGGGGACCGTTGTGATCGAGCTTGAAGTTGCCGCTGTCGAGGTTGCTGCTTATACTCAGACGAGATGGTTTGTGAGAGCGTGGGGTCGATGGAATATCCGTCGTGTTACTGTGTACACTACTGCTCGTCGTGGTTGTGGCGGGTGGTAAGGAGTGAGCAAGTGCCGGGTGGTGAGTTGGGATATGAACCTCGGGAACGGATTGCGCGAGGGCATCGTGAACTAATTGGAGGGTAGTCAGGTAAGCATTTCGCTCAACCTCTAGCCGTTTCAATAACTCTCGTGTATCCATTGTAAGTGTTCCATTTGTGCGACACAAGGTGACACAAGATATCCAAGACGTTGTACGAAAGTTTAGTGGAGGAGAAGAAGTCGTCACGAAATTCCCATCCAAAGAAGGCTGGTGAATAAAAGTGGAAATCTGTCACTCAATCACAAATCTAGGTAGAGTAGGATCTTCCCGGAATACTTGCGCTCTCAAGCCGTTATGGGGGCCATGACATCTTAGTACATCTTGGTACATCTTGGTACATCTTGGCAATTCCCAACTTCGTAGACGGACGCTATTGAGAGAGACGACCACGGCAATTCGAGAGGAGCTCAGGCATAGGCAGTGCAAAGTATAGTCTGAGAAGCATAGGAAAAGTACTGAGGCAAGGATAGCTCAGAGATGTTTTTGATTGGGAAATGCAGGT
>LLCD01001427.1:0-11055 GCA_001414355.1 Hymenoscyphus salicellus
AGATGTGTATAAGAGGTAGATTTTGTAGTAGCTATTCCCTCGCGGGTGTGTTATCGTCGTCACTTCTCATTTCAAGTGAGTGTAGCACTCTGCGTTTCTCTGTCCCTTGTAGCTTCTACTTCGTCAGACTCAGAAGAGAGGTATGCCATAATGAATCCGTGGCAATGTTCGACACTGGTTCCTTGAGCTGATACCGAACAGACTTTAAACTCTTCCCACCTGGACTTTGAGCTATCTTGCAGATTCTCGCCGGTTGCGAGAGAAAGTTGAATCTCAACGGTCTTGGAGGATTCTGGAATCAGGAGAGCCGCTGCGAATTTGACGTTTTTGAAGTTATAACCTGAGATATCCAGAGGCCCATATCTCTCAAAGCTCGATTGCACCAGTGCCTCGATAGCCATGGAGAGGTACCCCGACGCGGGAAATATCATGAAGCCATCAATGACATGCTCCCGTAGCCAGGGAAGTTGGTCAATTCCTAACATGTGTCGCCAAATGGGATTTTGAGTTGTACTGCTTACAATTCGAGAACCAAGAAGATCGTGGTGTGGATTCTTACGAAAGCGGTGAGCTTTACTTAATCGCGATTCATGCCAATGGTTCTCCGAATGATCCCATGAGTAAGTCGGCAAGCCGATAAGCAATTTCCGTGGTTCGTGGGGTTCAAATAGCAAGTTTACTTTTTCTATGTCAACAGAACAACCTTGTTCGAAGAGCTTGCCTGCAGCTTCCAGAAGAGTGTAACGTGCGTCCTGATTTCTCAATAGAATGGAGGCGCTAGAATATCCTGCCGGGAATGACAACGATGACAGGGTCTGCCTCAGAGGTCCCGATAAGGCGTTGTGTGGTCCTATTTCAACAAATGAAATCTTTCCCCGTGGGGAAACGGATAATGCTTTTCGGCATACTTCCTCTACCCCTTTCTGAAAGCAAACTTTGGACACAAGATTATTGACCCAGTAATCGGCACCAAATCCAGTCGTCTTTTCTTCACCAGTGACAGAGGAAATGAATCTTACACCTGGCGAGGTCTCTCCATGTTTGAGCCCGTCTAAATTATGGAGATATATCTCCGAAACGGACATGACGTGGTGTGAATGGTAAGCTGTGTCAACGGCCAACCTTCTTGCAAAAACGGTGTCTGCATCTAAAATCTCATTCAACTCAAGTATTGCAGAGTCATCCCCTGATACAGTGGAACTTTCGGGGCTGTTCGAACAAGCAACGACTAGTTTCCCGGATTTAACCCGAGAGATATATTGGGAAAGTGGTTCCTCGCCTAACCCAACAGCCATCATTGCTCCCTTAAGCGACTTGCTGACTTGGAGACGACCACGGTAATAGGCTGCTTTTAGTGCTGATTTCTGGGAGAGTGCTCCTGTTGCGAAAGCTGCAGCAATCTCACCGGAAGAGTGGCCAACCACAATGTCGGGCTTGATATTAAGCGAAGAAAGAAGATCAATCAAAGCGATCTGTAATGCAGTTGTAGCAGGCTGAGCAATCTGGCCCTCGTTTACCCTGGAGTCTGATGTTTTCTTGTGGGACAGCTCTTCAATCAGACTCCAGGAGGCACCAAATCCTCTGAGAATCTCGTCGGAAGCTCGAAGCGATCTCAAATATGGCGAGTTCAAACTCATAAGTTCACGACCCATCGCGAACCATTGAGCACCTTGACCTGTGAATACAAAGACATTCTTGCTCTTATTTGTTGATCTCGTTGGTTGAGGACGACTTGATCTCAATCGTGAAAGAACGTCTGGAAGCGAGGTTCCCAAGAGACTAGACCTCCACCGGAAGAGAGAGCGACGAGTTGATAATGTGTGAGCTAGGTCGCGAAGAGCCTCTTCTCCGGGATTCGGATTTTGAGATATCCACTGCTCTAGATTGTCCAAGGTCTGAACCATTGATTCATTGGATTTGGCTGAAAGTGTAAGGATTTGAGGGCTGGGTTTGGCATCTTCCGGTTGATGAAAGCCGTCTGTGCCGTCTGTGCCATTGATGCGGTTGGTACCATTGGTCCCGTTAGTTCTTTGGTAATGTTTTGATTCTCCATTAGGGTGTTCAGAGTCAAGTACCTCCTGTTTGTAGGTGGATAATGAGTCCAAAATTAAGTGGCCATTCGTTCCCCCGTAACCAAAATTATTAACAGAGATACGACGTAATGTTTTCTTATCCCAAGGTTCAAAGTTGGTGGGTATCTATTACGGGTTAGCTTGAGTCTATTTATTGAGATATGAGATCTGAACTCACTGAAATGTCGGATCCTTTGCAGCTGTCTTTCAACACTTTCAAGTTGATAACCGGGGGCATTGCATCATTTTCCAGCATGAGGATAGCCTTGATCAAACTAGCAGCGCCACTTGCACTCTCCAAATGGCCAATGTTTGGCTTGAGCGAGCCGACATGGAGGGGGGTAGGCTCGCTTGAGCCAGGGGCATCATGACTGTTGAACGCCTGGCGTAGTGCCCATATCTCGGCATCTGGATAAAGGTATCAATCAGCATTATCCAACATAAAATTGCACATGGGGCATCTTACCATCTCCGGCGATTGTACCGGTGCCATGGGCTTCTGCATACCTTGTGTGAAGGGGATTGAGATTGGCTTGTTGGTACACGCGTCGAATAAGTTGAAGTTGTGCATCTCGGCTTGGCACAGTAATTCCCGGTGTTTTGCCGTCTTGGTTAACTCCCGAGTTGCGGATACTGCAGACATCCCGAAGTCAGTACTGCTATTTCACAATTTTTTGATGAAGAAACAATGTTTTAATCCTCCTAAAACAACCCGAAAGGGTTTTGCCGAAAAGGAGGAAAGAACTCGGAGATTACCCACATTCCCCGAATATGATCGCCATCTCTGATTGCATAGCTCAAATTTTTGAGAACCACCATGGCAGCACCTTCCCCACGACCATAACCTGCACCGCGGCTATCAAAGGAATAACTTTTTCCGTCTTTATTCAATACACTATTATTTCATTAGCAAAGGATCTCCCTATATTGTATACATATGTAAGGATAAGGGCACATACCCTATCATACTCATAGGGACCATCATGTCCGGCGTGATGATCAAACTAACCCCACCAGCAACAGCGATCTTTGCCTCTCCAGTTCGAAGACTCTGGCAAGCTTGATGAATTGCGACGATGCTTCCACTGCATCCTGTGTCCAGGGTTACAGAAGGTCCCCGAAGATCAAGCAGATACGAGATACGATTAGACGCCATGGCCAGTCCTGTCCCGGTCATGTAGTACTTTGAGATCTGTTCAAGATCTCTATCTTGCATATGCGCATAGTCCTGTCCAAACGTCGCAACATATACCGCAGTATCAGAGCCACGAAGATCTTCTAACCGAAGACCAGCATTTTCCAACGCTTCATATGTGACTTCGAGTTGATATCGGAATTGAGGATCTATTGCTTCACATTCTTGAGGTGGAAGACCAAAGAACTTGCCATCAAACTTTGCAATGTCTCCATCGATAAAGTGACCACCAAGGTGGTTGAGAGTTCCGGGTGCTTCGCCATCGGGGTGGTGGAAGGATTTCCAGTTGAATCTTTCTTCGGGGACGCTCGACCAGGTGTCTCGTCCTTCTGAAAGAACTTCCCATAGCTTTTCTGGACTATTAGCACCTCCTGGGAAGCGACAGCCAATTCCAATGACTGCTATAGGCTCTGGTGTACTCATCGTGCTATGAAAAAGGAAGATGGTCGCTAAATGAGGGTGGGCCGTAACAAGAAGTCGAGAAGTTGAGCACTTCGTCAATTAAGGGGCATGCTCTTAGTCTCTATCTTGCACACTTGTTTTATCCTAGGGAAACATTCATATAACCTAGCCTAGTCATGGCCTCGTGCTCCAGGCATGAAAATATTCAAGCTTCAATACGAGAAGTCTAGAGTAACCAGGTTACTCCCGAATCGGCACTGCCGATGGCAGTTTGTACGGTACGTAGATGTCCACTTTCAATTACTATCTCTCGATCTATGGCAGATAGGAATCTCGAAAAGCCGTTGAAGGCAGTTGCTGAAGGTACTCGAGAGGCAAAGTCAAAACGGGGCGGGTAAATTTTCCCTCGAGTAACGTTCAAGCGGCTTTATTTCCTATTTTGGAATTTAAAAACACTTCCGGACTTGAAGAAAAACTTGTGGCGCAATCTCCATGCAGTACTATCACTTATTTCCTCTCAAGGAGCAGCTAAAAGCTCATTATCATAGCTATTGCATGTCTGTGCCTTTCATGCACGTCATAAAAGGCTACTCTCATCAATCTCATCGTCTCATCATTTAGCTTTTCTATCTCATGGCGAGCCGAGTCTACATCGGAACGCTGTGCCGTGTGACAGCTTCTTGAATCCTTCTTCTAGATTGAAGTTCCTGTGAACATGTTTCCCACGGTGCATATATCCCAAGGGTATAGGTTGGTTCTAGTACTACATGAGGTCGTGGCTCAAGGTATAAGAACGCCAAAACACTTTAGCCGCCGTGCCGCCACACAATCGACACACCAGCAGATACGTGTATTAAGGCAGAGTAGGAGTGAACAATACATCGGTCGTCGTGGGAGCAGTCACTGCCGCAAATGGCAAGTGACAAGCTCGAAAACTTGGTATTTGCTATTTCTAGAATCTTGGTCATCAGATTATGTAAAGAAAGAACAACTCTGGATTTCTTTCTAGGAATACCGGTTCCGTGTTAGTGCAACGAAATAGCCGAAACTGGCTCTTGGGGTGCTAAGAAATGGCGACCGGAATCATCGGAACCACGAATCACTCCACCCAAAATAACGCCATAGCCTGATCTGAACCGTGAACGCGTAGAGTCTTCATTACTTGGCTCCTGGTCTTACTTCTTGGCCAAATGGATACTCTATACAGGTAATGTTATCAGTTTCGACGCAATGAAAAAGTAGAGGATTCAGAAAGAGCTGAGGCTGGGTATTAATCCTTACCAGAACAAACAGCGGAAGATTATGTGACTTGAAATTGGGATGAAGAATGGGTGAGAGCAAAGACCCATTTCAACAGAAGTTGAGGGGTCGTATATTAAGTAGTTCGTTAACGAGGTATGAAATGTCTAGGTATGCAATAATTTCAACTCCAGCCATTAAATGCAAATATGCACCACTATGATTTTAATCCCCATCCATTGCCTCGACTGCCCAAATCTATGCTCCTACAGGTACACAGACATCCGCCACATTCAACATAACAATAGCAAGCATAGATGTCGCAGTTTGCTGAGTAGCTCCTTCAACACCAATTGTACCAAGAACAGCTGCTGCTTCGTTGAAGGACGTAGAGTCCAATGGCCCCTTCAATGAGGCAATCTTGACGGCGAGTTTATAGGCTGCTGCTTGACGAGCAGTGAGGGTTGTTGGGCACTTTCCTGCTAACATACTCTTTACTTGCGACTCGGTAAACCCTGCTTTCTCCGCCAGAATTGTGTGTAGATACACTGCGAAAGGAGCAGTGATGACTGATAAGATACCAAGAACACAGGCTTCGTTTTCAGAGGCAACTAAGTTCTGTGCTACCCCAACATTCAAGTTGATGAAATTCTGGACGATGGCTGGGGTGGTATACCTATATAATGAGTCAGTCATGAGTTTTTATAGGTTGGAAACACTTTAAAATGAAAATCAAAGTGATGTTTGAGTTAATTGTTGGGGAAATACTGACATCAGTTGACCGAAGGGGCCCGCAAAAGAGCCATCAGCATTTTTGACGATGGCACCGGTACCTCCATAGAACTTCGTTAAGGCGTTGTCAATCACTGTGTATTGATCCGCTTGAGCTGCGGTCAAGTTACTGATGAGAGGAGAGAGAGGTGGGAATCTGGCATCTGCAGTGCATTTCTTTGAGGCAGCAACAGCGACGGCAGTATCTCGAGGTATTTCCATGGCTAAACCGCACGCTAAACCAATGACCGAAGATGAGAAGACGAGAGCAACGCTCAGAAGTTTGGAGGGAGAGAGCATGATGCAGGAGGTTATGCGATAAGTTATGAGACGTAGGTAGAGAGAGTGGTGTGGGTGAGTTGGAAAAAACGTGGCAAAACGGGGGAGAGACCAGTAAAGTATCAAGAAGCACCTGCATTTGACATACGGTTGATTACCCCTACAGTGAGACCTACAGGGGCTTGTTCCTCCAATAAAGACCGGGTCTCGCTATTCGAGTATTGACCTTCTCACGTGGCGTGGCTTCCGATTGCAATATTGTCTGGTCAAATACGCTAACCATATTTTCCACCACCAACTACTACCTTGCATTCCAAAAGCGCATCGAAAACCAATACCAAAATAGCCAAAATGGGGCCCTTTTCAGAAGAAGAAGCAAATAACGATCAGTCGTTGTTGGAAGTATTTCAGGTGTTAATATTCCTCCGCCACAGCGACCCCATTCGGGAATGGGGCGAGGTACAGTACAATTACAACGCACATAGACCCCTGCAAACCATCCTGCAACAACGGAAAACGTGATTAAAATGCAGGACACGTCCGATTTATATTTCATGCGTCAGGGGTAGTATCAATTGAATCCTTCCCAAAGTGGGGTTTAGAGGCCGATAACAAGAGGTTGAGTATGCGAACTCTAGACCCTCAGACCCGTGCCGCTTTTCAAATCCTGGTGGGAAATCCCATGATGATTAAAAGATGTCCGTAGTTCCCTTTTCAGTCCACTATTTTATCAAAATATTGATTTTGTACGCATCATCCCCCTCGATGCAATATTTGTGCTGAAAGAGAAGTTATCAAAAAGCCTCTTTGAATTCACCAACTCACCAATGTCGACATTGGCCGATGACCCCACTACCCATGGCTACATTCTTCAAAATGTAGCCATAGCTTTGATTGTTCTTGACATCGCTTTTGTGGCCTTGCGTGTCTATGCCAGAGCTAAAAAAGGCCAGAGTGGTCGTGTTGATGAATGGATGGTAATTTGCGCTTTGATAAGCAACATTGCGCTATGTGTAGTATGCATCTGTATGTATTCTTTGAGGGAGCTGAACATTCCCGGTCTCGGTTTTTTTGATTTTTAGACTGACAAAACTGCCAGTAATGTACCAAGTAACCCACATAGGACATCATCTGCTGTGGGTCAAGAAGCATGAGCCTCTCACTTTAATAACCTTCGCGAAGCTCGATGTCGCTCTCGAAATGCTCTTCTGTGTGTCTTTCACTTTTCCGAAACTCGCAATCCTCTGTCTGTATCTTAATGTGTTTGTTGAGCGCTGGCAGAGAAGGGCAGTCGTCGTGCTCGTTGGATTAGTGATTGCAAGCGGAGTGGCAACATCCATTGTTACCATGGTGCAATGTATCCCTCTCCAGTATCTGTGGGACAAAAAAGGCCATCCAGGAGGACACTGCGTCAATCCAAACACATTTTGGCAGTATTCCACGCTGCCCAACGTCATTATAGATGTTGCCATGTTCTTTCTACCTATACCTTGTATATTGAAGCTTCAGCTTTCCAAGAAAGAAAAGGCTGGTTTGGCGCTGACTTTTATGACTGGTAGTGTGTAAGTAGGATTCTTTTGCTTGAGAATTATGATTGAAGTGATGAGCAAGGGCTAATTTACATTACAGTGGCATCTTTATCTGTGTCGTCCGTATGATAATTTTGTTTAACACGTCTTCGACGGATTCAACTTGGAATGCCATCAAATTTGGCTCCCTCACTATGTTAGAAGGAAGCACTTATCTTATGGCAGCATGCCTTCCCCTCTATCGACCATTTATCCAAGCTGCTGGCAAACGAATTGGAGGGACCTTGGGTAGTAAATTCGCAACCACCGCCAACTCTCGTGGAACGAATAAAGGAGACGACTTGGAGTTGGCAGCAATACGAGAGGCAACTTTCAACGAAAGCGGGTTTGAACGCCTTCACGATGACAAAGGAAAGACCCAGATTACTACGACACATCTTCGTAGTTATGATTCGAATTCAACTGATTCTGGGTTTGGGAACAAAAGGATTGCTTCAGGGATCCAAGTAAAGAAAGAATACACTGTGGAGAACGTTCGGAATTGAAAGTGTTTGCGGGGAAGTGGGTGCGTGTCAAATCAGTGATAGTCTGTGCGGGTGACGCGGGAAAAACGGTTGAAGTGTTGCATTATTTGGTGTTTGTCGACTTTGTATGATAGTGTACTGGGTTATCAAATAATCTTATCGTGTTATCAAAACAGAAAAATGGATAATACATTAACATGAGTCCGTTTAAATTTGTGTAACTCGGAGCGAAGGGCTCGACGGTTCTCTCCCACGATTTGTTGATTCGTTTCCTAATCAAGAACTCTGCCCTGTCACCACCTAGCTGGCCAACCGGATGTCTCCCATTGAGCCTTAAATCACAAATCCCCTCACGCGATATCCATTGAGTGAAATTTCACTTTGCAGTAGCCGGAATTATTAACCCTCGCTGACTCGTTCATGTACGGTGTTGATTTCCCAATGTTGGTTTTTCCGCATTTGATTTTCCCCGATAACAATTTTTCCGTGCATAAAGTGAGCGACTAGTCTTTACCAACCTCCTTTCCACATTTCGTTCGTGTTTGATATTTACGGTCTACAAGCCCGACTACGGCACAATGTTATCGTTGTCGGAGGTAACAATCAGCCAATAAACAATATACCTCTCCGAAGTACCTTCCCTTCGTGATGTTGTGCAGGAGTTGGTGGAGTTAGAACAGTGGAGTTGGAACAAGCATCGCCAACCCGCGCCGCAGCGGCCACAGCCATGGTCCGACACTCGGTTATCGGTTCTGTGTACTACGTACAAGTGGTAAAGAATGTAAACACAGGGGTGGACCCTCCGTTGATTTAACCAATCACCCAATCAGGATGTCACGTTTTAGTCTTGAATTAGTTAAATCCACACGGAGCGATTAACAATCATTTACCTCTGTACGGAGTAAGCCATGGGTGACACGACTAATTGCTTGTCTATCGCATGATACAGTGATCCTGATGCTGTGGGTTGTTTTTGTCAGGGGGCCATTATTGTGGTACCCTTGCAACCAAAAAGAAACGATGACACCATTCAAAAATCCTCCAGGGGTGTTACGACAAATCCAAACTTCAAGAAAGAAGCCAATGTTGCCACGGTTTTCCAAGCGATCTTAAGTTCTTGGACGTTGCTTGTATTGACAACAACCACGACTTCTTAGGTCACCAAAATCCTAATTCCTGTGAGATAACAAAAAATAAATCTCTTGTTAGAGAAAGGATAGTGCTAACTGACACCGGCTGGATCGAGGGTGGGTACTTTTGCGAAAAAGAAAAAATAAGACACATCCAGAACCAAACCAGCAGGCACTGTGGTATTGCAGGACGCACTTAAATCCTTCCGAGGCATGCATTTTCCTGCCTGCCCCTGTTGCGGTTGCACTCGGCTATTGTGCGCGAGTTCGCACGCTACCGGTAGAACTTTAGAAACCACGCCACGAGTATTTAATCCCACCTGCCTTATTAAGACTATCTAACTTGTACTTCATGCTCTGTAGGTAGGCAAATGAGATGACTAAAGAGAGAAATGAAGTGGACGAAAGTTGGCGCTACTCGATCGGATGAGAGCTGTTCTCAACACGACTATCCAAATCTCTATCAATGAAAACCATCAAGCCATTTCAAATTTTCTCTTGTCGGGCAATCTCAAAACAAATACCCTCGAAATGGGTAAAGACGCCATTTCTATAGTTTCAGTTGACCCGCTGAAAAATGCTGAATCCTCTGAATCTTCATCACTTAAGCAGAACAAAACTATAAACACTGTCGAGGAAATAACTGTAGTTTCAAACCCAGATGTTTCGGAGAACGATTCTAATGTCCAACCAAAAAACCTCGCCACGATGGAAGCGGGCGTTTCTGAATCTAGCGAGGTAAAACGCCCCGAAGGCATGGCATTATTCCTTCTCACAACTGGAATGATGATATCTATGTTCATAATGTCTCTCGATAAAGCCATCATTGGTAAGTTTGCATTTCTGTTATCGGGTTCTTTTACCCGGCAAAATGCCATCAGCTCACAATACAACCAGCAACTGCAATTCCAAAAATATCCACAGAATTCCATAGCATTGATCAGATAGGATGGTATACCAGCGCATATTTACTGCCTGCCATGGCACTTCAGCCAACGTTTGGTAAGATCTACAAATACTTTGATGTCAAAACGGTCTTCCTCGCTTCGGTGGTTTGTTTTGAGCTTGGTTCTGTTATTTGTGCAACAGCTCGATCATCACCGGTGTTCATTCTCGGTAGAGCTATTTCTGGTGCTTCTACTGGGGCTATTCAATCTGGAGGCTTGGTAATTATTAGTCTAGTGATACCTTTGCACAAAATTTCGCTCTTTTTGGGAACTTTGACTAGCATGACGGCGGTCGCCGGGTTAGCAGGTGTAGGTATTTTTGACTTCTTTTTCCCTTTCGGTTTTCAGATGGCTGAGACTTTATTTCCTGAGACTTCCTCATACATAATTCTACACAATACTGACTCTGGGATCTTCTGCAGCCTCCAATAGGGGGTGTTTTTACAGACAATGCTCGGCTAACATGGAGATTTTGTTTCTGGATCAATCTTCGTAAGTCAAAATCTAAGACAATTCGTCCTCAGAGCTTCGCTAAGAGAACTTGCAGCATTTGGTGCGATAGCAGCTTTAATATTCTTCCTGGGTTTCAAATCCCCAGTAATGAAGCCATCCAAACTTACCTTCAAAGAAAAGCTTCTGGAGATGGATATCACAGGTACCATTCTGTTTGTGACTAGTATGACAACTCTATTTTTGGCTCTTCAATGGGGAGGCTCCGACTATCCATGGAAGAACTCTAAGGTTTGGGGTTTGATTTTGGGCTCTGGATTGCTATTGTCAGCCTTCCTTGCCTTGCAAACATATCTTGGCGAAAGGTAACTGACTTCCTGTAATCATTTCAACTAAAATTAGCTAATTTCCAATTTTCAATATTTAAACAGGGCTACCATACCTCTTCGAATTTTCAACAACCGCAGCCTCTCGCTTAGTCTTTGCACCTCTGCCCTATTATACTTGGCAACTACAG
>LLCD01001428.1:0-11053 GCA_001414355.1 Hymenoscyphus salicellus
AGCGTAGCGTATCGTGGACTCCCATAGCTACACAGCATATGGTGCTCGTCCTGACCTACGCAGTCCTAAGCATGCTCTGACTCTCTGGTAACGAGGTCCAATCTTTACTCGCCCTCTCTATTCGCCCTCTTTCCCTTCGTCGCTTTTCATTTCTTCATATCAATCTTCCTTTTTTGTGCTTTTTGCGTTCTCTGTGCTCTCCCCTCGGTGGCATCAAATATGGAGGGGGTGGGCGTGTGGGGGAGGAAGGAAAGGGGTCCAAAATAGTTGGAGGGACAGCAGGAACTTGGATACCAACTTTCAAACCTTCGCGCACTTCTCAAACCCGAAAGGCAATGCTATCCGCTCTCGATCTCGAATCGTCGAAATGTACCTTTAAGGTTGCTACACCCGATGAGTGAACGGAAAGACGACGGAGCAACAGACGTTATTCGGTGACGACCAGACGATGGGAGCAAGAATGCGCCAATCCCCATACAAACCCCGCACAATTTATCAAGGTCTTTCGAGACCCATTGTACCATTTGGAGTCACTGCGTCTGGGGGGATCTTCAGAAGTAGGAGGGGTGGATTTGGATGCAGTTGCGAGGAGTGCTCATGGATTCTGGACCTCGAGGTCTCTACGGCAATCTCCCCAAATCGAAACGAAACAGGCACAGCTTCTAGGAGAACAAACCACCTTGCGTTCCCAACCTCATGATAGTTGCCTCCACTTCATGGGCCTCGTGGACCTTACCGAATTTCCGGCCGCAAGCTACAGTCAACGCGATTAGACAATTATACTTGTGCAATCTCCCACTACTTGGGCCGGCAGCATCTTCTTGACGAAACGGAGCATTGCCACAACACGAGACACAATCTATCCAGTTTCGAAGCCCTTTCTCTTTTGGGGCACTACTCCACCAATCCATCTAGCGTAGTAATGCTACGCGGAGAGCGGGGCTGCATCTCGAGCGCATCTCCCATTGTGTTCAACGTTACAGCGCCCCGGGACTGCAAACCACGCTGCGAGGAACAACCACCTGGATAATGTCAGCTATCATGAATCGGATTGTCTCAGTGGATATCAAGCAATGCGTAGCTGGCAGAGAAGAGCCTCCCCCCTCGATTCGCTGCAGATATGACCAATTCCATATTTATATGGCTTGATACCATTCGCATGTGTCACTTTTGGCACCAGTTCAAATCAATACTAACCAACTGCAACAGAGGTGATGGAGAAGTTACAAAAATGGGTGGTGGAGAATCATATCGACCTTCAGCAAGACCCTCAGTCAGACCACGCTCCCCTCCCAGAGCAGACACATATCGAACAGATCGTGATAGAGCTCGAACACCTCCAGCAAGTGACAGTTGGCATCCAGGAAGTCGGGATCGTTCTCCTAGACGAAGATCCAGGACACCTCCTCGCCGTGACCGCTCACCACCCAGGGACAACTGGCGATCAAGAGCCAGATCTCCACCACGTGCTAGAAGTCCTCCAAGAAGATTTTCTCCAAGAAGGGATGATGACCGGAGAGCAAGATCTCCACCCAGAAGGGACGACAGGGACGAAAGGCATATACATATTTCATACTTATATTATTCTATATTACTCCAAGATCCCCCACTAACGGCTTCTTCCTATAGAAGACGATCAAGATCACCATACGACCGAAACCGAGCACCACCTCGAAACAGATCCCCATTACCTCGAAGATCACCACCAGCTGGTCCCCGAGGAGGTTACCGGCCTCGTTCGAGAACTCCCGACCGACGTGATGACCGCCGCGATGACCGCCGTGTTCCCACGGGACCAAGTGCTTCTACTTGGAGACGTCGCTCCCCTTCACCTCTGAATAGAGACTCGGAACGTTCTTCTGGAAGAACTTCGACTAGCACATCTAGAAGATCTTCACCTCATATGCACCCTGATCGAGTCCCTCTTACACAAGGCACAGCTCGTGATTCAAGAGCTCGATCACCTCCACGCCAAAGATCTCCTCCACCCCAACGTGCTAGATCTCCCCCAATTCGAGCTCGCTCACCACCTCGTGCTGCTCGCTCTCCACCGCAATCTACATATAGAGACCAGAATAGAGCTCCTCCCCGTTCGCCTCCGCGTGCTCGTTCACCCCCGACTCAATTAACTTATAGAGAACGAGAACCTCGAGAACGTCAAGAGCCTCTCAGACCAGCTCCTCGTGACCGCTCACCTCCGAGAGCTGTTGCAAGATCCCCTCCTCGCGGACCTGCTGGATTCAGAGCACCAACTGGACCAAGTGGTGGTCGAAATTTCACAGCCCCTGTTCCTTCGCCAAGCTCGAATATGTCCATGTCAGCTCACAATAGACCCGACAATACCAGTCCACTTATCCCTCCTTCTGGACCTCGAGGTTTTGTTCCCTCTGCTCGTGGAGGTGGTGGATTCATGAGAGGGGGTAGAGGATCATTTTCAAACGACAGGCCAGTCCGACCAGATGCAGGTTCTTGGGGCGCCGCACCACCAAATCGTACCGTACCAGAAGTTTCCACTCGCGGTAGTACACCTATAAGTAGACCAACCCAAACACCATCTCCCTCCATCCCATCTGGCCCCTCATCATCTACGATACCCACCGGTCCAGCAGCCGGAATCCCAACCGGTCCACGAGCAGGTGTCCCTTCTCGAGGACCATCTCTCCAACACAGCTCAAGCGCTTATGGTCTTCGAACTCCCCAACCAAATGTAGCCGCTGGCCCTAGACCTCACCCCGCGATGGTGAATCTTCCACCTATTGTTCCGGGTGGTAGAATTGATCCTACTGCTTCAGGCATCCCGAGTGAGATTGCGGTGAGGACTAAGAAGAGGGAGGAGGAGGCGGAACAGTTGAGGGAGGAACTTCATGCTAAGCAGGAGAAGTTGAGGCAGGGGTTGAAGGGGTGGGATAAGTTGAGTCGGGATAGTGCTAGTATGGGTTTGAAGAGTGAGTTGAGTGAGAGGCATGTTAGGATGTTGGCTGGGGAGGGGGAGGGGGGCGCTGCTTTTTGAGGGATGAGGAGGCGATGAATGGGGATTTTATGATGTGACTTTTTTTAGGTTGCGTAGCATTGATCTGGGTGGGAGCTTCTCATTGTTGTAGGAGTATTTAGAACATCTTTTTTCTCATTGGTAGGCGTTCTTTTCTCTCTCATTAGATCTTGCAGAGTTGACTCACTGGCCTGCCTGCCCATCTATCTGGTAATTGAAGGCTGAGAGCGGAGACCAAATGGAAGATAGGTCTCTTGAATTAGCGGATGTTGTATGTGCGAATAGCTTCTCTTCTTTGTTTGCATTTGTAGGATTAATATGAAGAAGAGAATAATGTGTTTAAATTGTCATTTCAGCACGTTTTTTTTATTGGACGATAAACTGACAGCTTAGGGGATAGGCGTATCCTGAGTGTCTTGTTTTGCAATTTGCGATGAACCTGGAAATTGTTCGAGGCAGTACCTTAAGGGGGTATCTACCCTGGTTGAACCTTTTTGTAGAGAAAGGAAGGAGGGGGTTGTAGTTTGCTCTTTCCTCCCTTTATAAATCTGGGCCGATACTAGTGGGCTCGCTCGCGTCGACTTCCTGGTTCCCTATTCTTTTGTGTTGGGAAGGTGCGAGGAGGACTCCCGCCGCGAAGACGACATGAGTTTGGCGGTTCCTCTTGGGACCTATGTAGCAGTCCTTCCTTCCTTGTTAGCACCTCGACTAGGTAGTCTGTTCGCTATTCATACCCTGAGAAGATTTTTTAAATCCATACAATTGATAGCTTACTTAACAGCTTACTCGCAACCCGCTTTTTGGCGCCCAAAATTGTTACGCAACTTACTTGCAAGCTTACTCGTAAATTTCAGCACGTGGGTCGAAAGCTAGAGTTATCCATGGCTTACCCGTGGCTTACTCTTGGGTTAGCTATAGATGAGCCATGGATGAGCTATGGATGAGCTATAGATTAGCTACGAGTAAGCCAGTAATCACGAATTTCTAGCTTACGTCTCTTTATTGGTGGCTTACCTACAAACTCGATTTTTGGCCCCCAAAAATTATCTGGCTTACTGGTCAATCGACTGCTTACCCGCAAAATATGCAAGTAAGTTCTCAATTGTTGGGTAAGCCACCAAACATGTAGATAAGCCATCGAAAGTACAGATAAGCTAGTAAATACAGATCAGCCGGTAAAGACAGACAGATGAACTTCTAAATGCAGATAAGCTACCAAACATACGTGATAAGCCACCACACACCAGTTAACCCTCATTTTGAGCCTCAATTTCGAAGTACAAAGGTCCCAATTCCAAGGTACCTCTGTACTTCTGGTGGATAGGGAAGAAGAGGAGGGCTGTTGGTAGGTAATTGCAAAATACGTCGGTGGACGCCAGGTGGAGGATAATACAGGTATATTCATTGGTGATTCAATGTATTTTTTGGTCTACCTAGCTAGTTGAACGCTCTATACGATTGCGAGTTGGGTTGGGGGATGAACTGATCGAGTTCGTTCCTTCCTTACCCTATTTTACCTCGTCCCTCGACATACTCACTTTGAAAGAAGATCATTACTTCCCTCATATAACCACTAAGGTCTCGAGGTCGCTCCGTCCCTCTTACTTCACTTGGCCTTCAGGTGCCACCGAGCAAGAGGGAAGACACGATCCGGTGTAGATCTAGAGCACGAGCCCCCGACTTGAGATTGGGTTGTTTCTAACACCACTAACACTTAAAAATAGATATAGTTTCAGCTTTCAAAGAGATTTGGAAGTGCACAGAAGAGACAACCATCTCACCAAGTTTCCACTCATAAATCTACTCCGCAAGATAATCCTCAACCTCAACCCCAACACTCCTCCCAATCCCCCTAATAACCTCCCACCCAACAGCAACCTTCCACTTCGCGCTCCCCTCCAGAACATCCCCCGTATTCACACTCCCCATCTTAACTAACAGCCTCAAACTAGCCAACGTAGCAATAGCAGTATAAATATCCGCACTTCCACTTACAGCCCCCCCCTGCCTCCTTCTCCCACCATGACGTTTGTGAGAGGGATAAGCATCTTCTTGTAGACAACGGAAGATGGCTAGCATACGCTCTAGGACGAAGGCTTGTGCACCGAGTAGTTTTCGCGATATCTTTCGGTGCTTGGGGGCACTGGATTTGGTTAGAGCTGTTCCGCCACCGCGTTTTCGACGGCGGGAGGTAGCGGATTTCATGAAATGGGTTATGTCTGTTCGGGGTGGGTTGAAGGATGCTAGGTAGGATGCTAACAGGAGGAGGCGGGTGTGAAAGGGAAGTTGTGTTGCGAGCGCTGGGAGTTTGGTTTGTGTTTGCGAAGTTACTTTCGTAATAGTTGTTGGTTTTGGGGCGACGATGCTAGGGATGAGAAAGCTATTGTTTTGGAAGAGTGGTCTGTTTGCTACGAGGAGACGACTGAAAGGTACTGGGTTGTAAGTCCCGTCGAGGATGGGTTGGACGAATTGGGGCCAAAGGGTGAGACACATGGTTTTAAAGGAGAGAATGTCTCGTCCTGAGTGTTTAGAAAGGGAGTCGTAGACTGCAGGGCAGAATTTCGTCCATACTAATTTTGTGTCTTGGGGGCCGGTTGGGAGCTCTGGTTTGGGTTGTATTAAAGAGACGATTTGTAGAATTTCAGCTTTGGTATATGTTGGGAAATGGATGTGAGGTACTCCTGGGAGATGGAGGAAATTCGGTCGAGGTGATGTTACGATGTAGATTATTGAGATGTTTGGTATCTTGAAAAAGTTAGTAGGGACCTCGATATTTGGCTTGGTCAACTTACGATTTCTCCCAATCGCCCAAGAGCAGGGAAGAGAGTCGCAGGAGTTTCTCTCTGCTGATCAATCCCATCGAAAACCAGAACTAGCCTCTGGTTTGCAGATTCATCATCTCCTGTCCATTTTTCCATCATCCTCCCTATTGACACTGGCAATTGCGCCAGATTTTCGCAACGCCCAATATCCCCATCCCATTCTACCGCTTTGGCTACAGCCCCAATTGTTTGTTCCAACAGATGTCGTCCTGATATGCATTCTGGGCTCTTTATTATCGCAAATCGCAATTGGTCGTATTTCTCGTGGGAGGCACCGTTGGTGAATCCATTCTGCAAGTACGGTTCGGACAGTGTTTCCAGGAGGGCTTTTGTTATGGCAGTTTTTCCGGTAGAGTGTAGTCCATGGAGGACAATATTTCGACTTGGTGCGCCTCGAATCTATCCTCATACAATTAGCTGCCAGCGCATTGAGATGTTGTGGAATCATAGAGGGGGCTTACCGCCAGGAGGGTAGCCAAGGATCGAATCTGCTGGTTTCGACAAGGAAAATGAGAGGTTAGAGCTGACAGTATAACTTCATTTGGAAGGGAGAATATGGAAGCCATGGCACAGCCGAGTTGTATTCGTAGTCAGATTACGGTTGATCTTGTCAGCCTGCTGCGCGTTGAGACTAAATATGGGAGACGCGATCTCGGTGAATGTTTTTCCGTTCCGAAAAGCCTCGCATTTCGCATCAAACTTGTGCCGCTGACTTGCAGAATGCACTAGTCATCCATCTCAGCACCACGCAAGCAACGTTAACCTTCTTTTGAGATTTCTTCCTTACAGTCAAGAGTTACCTAACTCAATGTAAGCACCGGAAATACTTCCGTATCATTATACCACAGTTATTTTACGCCTATGATGCCATTATCAAGCTGAAAACAAAGGAAGCCTTTTCAGCTCAACGTGAGTGAATAATTGTTCAAAAGATACATATCAGGACAGGAAAAACTCGTGACGCTTCCTTGATGCAACAGAAGGTTTTATACCTGAATATTTCTCGATATTTCTAATCAAAATCAATTTAAATATGACTTCTGACTTCATAACCAAACGGCCGCACAAGAAGTCAAGAGGAGGTTGTCAAACTTGCAAAACGAAAAGAGTCAAGGTAAGTTATCTTTCTATCAAGCCCAAGTACCATACTGACTCCCTTAAGTGTGATGAGGCTCAACCAAAATGCGGATTCTGTGAAAAGAGGAATTTCGCTTGTGTCTATAGCGGCAAACCAACCCCCAGACAGCCTTCTTCCTCGCCTCCTACATTCTTATCTCGCTCTCCGAGTACGATAGACTTCTCAACTCCGCCAGAGACATTGAGTGCTGAGGCTGTCGATATTCTGCTTGAACCCTGGACTATGGTCCGGTTCCCGATGCAAGCCATCACTACCTCCGTTGGACCTCTCTCCTCTACGGATTTACGACTCATGCATCACTGGTCAACATGTACATGGAATACGATTGCAGTGAGCCCAGAGCAGAATAGTCTCCTACTTACAGACGTTCCACAACTGGCTTTTAAGAACGAGTTTCTATTGAATTGTATACTCGGAATAGCATCACTGCACCAGGAAGTTTTGGATCCAAGTTCGACAGAACATCCAAAAACCACTGTTGGTTATCGTGCTCGAGCTCTGAGTGGGTTTCGAGAGGCATTATCTACAAGTGATGGGGCCACGTTGGATTGGGAGGCTGCATTAATCATGGCTCTTCTCCTACTTATTCTGTGCTCTAAGGATCGCAACAAAGGAGCCGATGATTTGACAATCGTCAACTGGCTTGCGTTATACCGGGGAATAGCTGCGGTCATTCATGTCAGGACTTACGATGAGATTTACACAACAGGTAAGTTCGATTTTTTTGTTACCCTATGCGATTCCCCTCCAATTGCGTGAGGACCTTTTCAAACTTCACAGAAAAAGAAAGACTAATATCTGAAACAGGATTATACCCCATCTTCCGCCGCGAACTAAGCACTCTTCAAATTCCCCCGGTCATCCCAAAAGTCCTCATCCACCTCCTCTCCTCCATAACCACCTCCGGTCCCTCCGACCCCGACTTCCCCTTCCTAGAGCACTACTGCCGGACCCTTGACTCTTTAGGAAATCTCTATGCCAGCCTACAATCAGACGGACTAACAGACGATCTCTACATCCGATCCATCACCTGGCCCTCTTTTTGTCCACAGGAATTCGTAAACTGTGCAAAAGAGAAGAGATCACGAGCTCTTATCTTGTTAGCTCATTACCTGGTGTTTGTCAAGTTGATAAGGAATATTTGGTGGGTGGATAACGTTGCTGATGTGGAGATTGTGGCTATTCGTGAGATGATTGGACCGGAGTGGGATTGTTATATGAGTGTGCCGCTTGAGGCTGTGAGGACGGATGATAAGGAGGAGATTGCGAGGATGCTGTTGCGGTAGAGGGATTCAAGCGGGAATCGGACAAATGTACAAGTAAAGAGTTTCCTGGTTGTCGACCATTCTTCCCTAGAATTTGGGCTGCCTCTCGTAATCGACTGGACTCTTCTGGTTACCACTACTAGAGTGTCTACCCGTGCAGTCTTTTTTGACACATCCAGATTGCATGTTTGCATTCCGCATTGGAAAGAAACAGTCTCCTTTGGGATCGGAATATCGAAGCGATGGTTCAAAAGTCTGTCACCCGCGAAGGCGTGCGTCCAAGAAAACAGTTGCCTTTGCTTTCATCTCTTTACCAGAGGCCCCGATTTCCAAAATCATTATTGATTTTACTCCAAGCGAAGAAGCCTGAGGGAAACAACGACCTGGGAAGAAGAAAACATCCCCAGTCTACAGTGGTCATCGAGAGAATCCTGTCCACTCAGTTAGTTCCAGCAAGGTCTACGATATCAGAGGGAGCTATTTGAACATGGTTATGTAATTAGGGTGCTTCAGGAAGGGTTAGATTGGGGTGAGGTTTATTCTGGACAGGGGAGGTTGAGAGGTCGATAACGAATTGTTGGAGTATTTTGAGGTCAGGAAACTGGAAATACTTCTTGGGATTTTACTCGGGTGTTTTTAACATGGTATTTCAAGTACCATAGCTGTGATTGGGAGGCTATCTTGAGTGAGTAAGTTTGACTTAATAGTACGAGTTTTATCGTTGTGTTTCTACGTTTTGAGATTTAAAGTGTTTGTATTTATAAATGATACCCAATGTTATGAACTAAAGAAATTCCATTCGATTTTTCTCAAATGATGACAATATGGCGAGAAGAAAGTAGTTGTGGGGTTTCGGTGAGAAAAGTGCGTAGCTGTTTGAAGATTACCTACAGAGAACCGTACTTCGCTAGACATGAGCTTTTCATGAGTTACCCGAGAAGAAATGGACCTTTGGCCTTGGATTAGTGGTAGACTACTTATAGATAGACAACTATATATTTCAGAACTACCTGCCTCCCACCTCTTGTTTGCAGATTACGTATTAATATAACGGCAAATATCTCATATACCACAAAAAAGTGCACTTATTTCTCATATACCACATTTTTTTTGCCAAATATCTCATACACCACAAATATGGTATTTGAGATATACACCAAATAAATGTGTGGTATATGAGAAATAAATCTACTTTTTTGTGGTATATGAGATATTTAGTAAGAAAAATATACTGTATAAGAAAGAGTAGTATACTAGTAGCTAATTATCTTCTAATTAATCTAGATCGAGTATAACTAACTAAATCCTCCTCTTCCTTATTATTATTTACGTCCATTTCATCAAATTCAAGGCTTCCTAAAATAAAGAGTATATCACTCTGCCTATCTTCCTCTTCTGCTACTCCATCCTCCTCCTCCCCTTCCTCCTCTTCCCTCTCTTTATTTTTTTGCCTTACTACTTATATATCAAAGTACCTAGCAACTACAATAGTATAAGAACAAGGTGATTAGTACTAGTAGAAATCCCCACATCCGTAAACGTTCTCTAGTAACTTAATAAGCAATTTTCGGCCAGTGTCGGGGTCTTTAACTTAAGCTATTAAGCAGTGTTTTCATCTTCCTAGCCCAGCCTAGCCTGGGGGTCAGGCTAGGCTAGGCTGAGCAAAACTTTAGAAATTAATATAAAAATATAACGTGGTTTATCAGCGAGTCGATCATATCACCGAGTCGATCACTTTTCCTTGGCACTACCTCCTTAAACTTCAACACGCGTTTTCTTCAACTATTTACCATGGAAATTCAAACTCAAGAAGCGCGAATTACTCTAGCTATCGAGGCTATTCGGTCGTCTAAAAAACTAAGCAAACGCTCTGCGGCAAAGATCTACAATGTACTATATACGACTCTTTCCGACAGAATGGCTGGCCGAACCTACCGCCCTGATTCTTAAGCCAATTGTCATAAGTTAACTGAGTTAGAAGAGGAAGTGATTATTCGGTATATACTGTATATAGATTCTAGAGGATTTACGCCCCGGCTCGCTAGTGTAGAAGATATGGCTAATTTTATCCTTGAATCGCAGGGGGGAAGACGCGTCAGCAAGCTCTAGGCCTATCGATTCGTACAACGACAACTAGACCTTAAGACGCGTTTTAATCGCGTTTACGACTTCCAGAGGGCCTTATGCGAAGATCCTAACGTACTAGGCGCATGGTTCCAGCTAGTAGAGAATATGAGGGCGAAATATGGGGTTACAGACTCTGACTTCTACAACTTCGACGAGACAGGCTTTATGATGGGTGTTATTTGTCCTAGAATGGTTGTTACTCGTGCAGACCGACGTGGTAGAGGCAAGGCAGTTCAGCCAGGCAATCGGGAATGGGCTACAGCAATTGCCTGTATTAATGGGGAGGGCTGGAGTATTCCTCCATTCTTAGTGGTTTAGGGTAAGAACCATCTCTCTAACTAGTATACTGACGGCGGCCTCCCACCTAACTGGGTTATTAAACCGACAAGCAATGGTTGGACAAATAATGAAACAGGCCTGGAATAGTTAAAACACTTTAATAAACACACTGTAGCTTGTACAAAGGGTCTGTATCGAATACTAGTTTTAGATGAGTACGAGAGTCATGAATCGGCTGAGTTCCAAGACTACTATACGAAACATAACATTATTACTCTTGGACTACCTCCTTATTTAGTCGAACTTACTTAGGTGGTTTGTGCTAAGCTTAGTTCATTACATAAATTAGGCTATGGACTGTAGTTTAAGGTTCGTATAAGGGATTCGCTGAACTACATTGCAAAGGTTAAGTTCCTGTCTGTTATACATATCT
>LLCD01001429.1:0-11049 GCA_001414355.1 Hymenoscyphus salicellus
ATCGTAACGGTAATATTAATACTTCACCTTTCCCCGTAGACCCTACACCTGCCCCGCACCTACACCCACACCTACACCTATTGCTCAGCCTTTGTGGATGGTGAAAGAGCAAGATTTTGGGGGAGAAACCCCCCTGGAGACTGCTGCTGCACAGCGCTTGAAGGCCAGAGGCTGTTGGTGTGTCACCGGCCATGGTCACCGGCCATGTTCACCGGCCATGTTCACCAGCCATGTTCACCAGCCCAGCCTGTTTGACTTCCAGCTTGAATGACTCTGATAAAGAGGAGAAGCGGTACAGAGCAGAATACGAACAAATGTCTGACTAAAACAAAGGAAAGTTGAAGACATTGATAATCTCAGATAATCTCAGATAATCTCAGATAATCGCAGATAATCGCAGATAGTCTCAGATAATCTAGAGTTGTTGAAGATTCTGCCTCCAATATAAAATCAGCTTTGGGTGAATAGCCTCCGACGCGGAGGATGGAACCTGGGAGCTGGAATGGAAGAATCTCCAAGTGAAGGGGGCTAAGAAGTAAGGTAGCGGTGGCTAAGTTTCGGGCCCAATCAGGTTTCCAATGTCCAGGGCCAGAGTGGGTCCCATGTCGATTTAGCTCAGGTCAGGTTCCGCGCGGTGGGTGATGGGCCCTTCCCTTTCAAGAAAGAACAACCTGACTAACGCCAACACATTACGGACCTACACCTACCCACGACCTACACATCAACCACCAAGAAACTCACTCTTCCTATCCCACCACCGCGATTCCCAAAGACGTCGTCCATCCCACCTCATAAAGACCGTCGCCAGGTCGCTCTCACCATCTCCGCCCGTAGAATAGTCTGGTTTCCTTTCGCCGCGATCCCAGCCACTCGTTCTTTCATGCAAGGCCGCGCTCTGCAGCATTCTCAATCGCCTGCTCTAGTCGCGCTATCCCCTCCATCCACGAGTGCGCCAAACCCATCGGAGGACGCAACGAGTTGCTTGTTCACTCGCTCGCGCTCATGTGCTCTGGCCGCAGCGGATAGCGCATGCGATCTTGCCTAGAGATCTCCTCCATACACCCGCACTCTGCTTTCGTCGCCAACAGCCAAGATAGAGTCGACCGAGCGGAAAAAGGCTGGAGAGGGGGGAGCTGGGAGTGCTCAGAAGGGGGTAGAGAGGCTGGCTGTACATCGAGACGGAGAGAGTATGCCTGGGGTCATAATGGAGAACGGGAGTAGGAATGGATCGCATACGAATCACGATAGAGATCAACGGCCGAATGGAATCAATGGAGCGGGATATGCCTCGGAAAAGGTGCTGGATAAGGGAAAGGGTCGAGCAGAGCCACTGCAGAATGTGACGCCAATTAGTCCGACGATACCAAATGGTATAAATGGAGCCTTCTTGCCAGGTTCGCGGCAGCAACACGGGCAAGAACGCATTCCGAATGATGACCAGGCCATGATTGATCAACTTCCTCCCGAAATCGCCCATATCACCCAAGGTTACCTGCCTCTGTCAAAATTAATATCTCGACTGTCGCAAAAAACCCATAATGAGCTCACCAGAACCGTTAAGGAATTGCAACAAATGCCGGCACCTGCTCCAGGAAACGCCGCAGGTGGGGATGACAATAGTCCGGAGAATATCAGGAAAAAGACAAAGTTGTTGAGGTTTGCCACTGATTCCCATGCAGACTGGGTAAAGGCCTTGGTTATGACGACTTGGAGTCGGAAAGCCGAAGATGTGAGCAAGCTGATTGATCTCAAAGTCCATTTGGATCAGAAAAAGGTTCTTTACGAGGAGGCATTGGATCAATTGGCCAATTTGAAACGGGGTCTGGCGCCCGCACGACTACCCAACCCTGATCTGAAAACTGCTCTGGAGGTTCTTACGTCTGGAAAGGCAACATGGATGCCGGATGTGCGTATGCCGTGAAAACTCCTGTTGAATTGTACTAACTGAACTAGCTTGGATATCTTGAACCGCCTCCCCTGACAGCCAAGGAAATTCTGAAATCATTCGAGAATCTTAATACTCTTCTTGCCATCCGAATGAACTTGCATGAATATGACAAACTACCTATACATTTTCGAGATTACACCATCCAATCCGGCCGTGTGACCTTCAAAGTAGTGGGAGAGTTTGAGGTGGATCTCGCAATTGCGGATGAGAACCCAGAGGAGCAGATGTGGTTTATTGACTTTAGATTTCTATTTTCTCCGTCCTTGCCAGAAGTACCCTTTGCTTCCCGCTCATACATCGAACTTCGAGTTAATGCCGCGCTGTCAACCGATGGTTTGGAGGGATGTTACAAGTTCCTGCACAACTTTGTTCTTACTCACCAGATTACCGAGTTCAAGAGACAGGCATTGGAATTGGCAAGCAGTAGATGGGTGGAGGGTATAAAAGTCGAATCACTGCATAGGGCTTTGTGTATACAATACTGGGTGGGAAGATACGGCCGCAACGGACCGAAAAGCTGGATCATTCTTGGAGTTCACAGTGGAAAGCGGAAGACTGGTGTGCCGCACCCCAAGGATACACCTCGATTGTTCGTCAGATGGTTCCGCGATTCCAAAGAGGTCAAAGGTGTGGATATTGCCTTCGATGCCGTCAACATATCAGCCGAGTCACTCCTCAAGACGGTCATTGCGAAACACGTGGAACACATCCTGATATCGACCTACGACCATATGATGATGAAACCTTTGTTTGCCAAGTGTGAAGCGGATCTCTCCCTGAAGATTTCGGCAAACGAGCCTGCGGAATCCAAATTGGGTGTACAGTTGACAAGCGAGCGAACGGTATCGATTCAGATTGAGCCAGTTACTGGACGTTTTGTTTTGTATCCTGCGACTCGATCGATGTATCCATACGAAATGAAGCTCAACGATGACAAGGACCCGGCCGAAAATACCCATACTCGTATTGATCAGCTTCGCTATGATGCTATCATGGACCACATTGATAGCCGTGGATTGAGTGTTGGTTGGAGAAGAACTGGTAACCCAGGTGTTCTGAGAGATGATCTTCAAGAAGTTGTCCCCAAGTCTACTTCTCAGGTCCTCTGGTATTTGAGGAATGGCTGGGTCAAGAACTGGTATCTTGCTGTCGCTTTGGGACCTTATGGGGAGAGTTGGTTCTTGATTGAAACGTATGCTCTCCGTGAAATTGAAAGTCTCAAGAATAATACTAATAGCCCCAATAGAACTGACCCAATGCAACCCCCACCGGTTCCTGGTAGTTCAAAGAATGCCGAGATCAAGTCGATACGAAAAATCGCGAACCGCATCCGCATCCCTATCAGAAATGCTACGCCACTTCCTACATACAGCTTCCTAAATACACTCCACATATTTGCAGCCGCTCTCATCTCGCACCACGCAAACCTCAAAGCACTCCATAAAATGCGTGCCTGGACTATGCTTCAAGCTAGCCGAAACTCCAAAAGCCCTATCCAGCTTCCAGCGATATTCGCGCGCATTTCTGACCTCATTGGATCACCGAACAAAAATGTCAAGGATCTGATCAAGCTTAGCTTCCAAGGACTGCAGGTTTACCAACCCACAGAATCTGAGCTCGCAAACACTCCACCCGCAAACCAGCAGCCACCCAACAATGTCGTTCCTCAAAATGGGGCAACTGAGAATATCGTCATGGTGACGGAAGCTCGCATTAATATACCTCTGCCCGCGGCACTGAAAACCATGAGCGAGAAAATCGATCGGGATATTGCCTTTGACCTAAACACCGGGAGCCTGGCCATACGTTTACGAAGCAAGATTGGAGAGTCCATCCTACCTACCCTAACAGAACGCACGGTTCGCGTCTTCCGCTTAATCGAGTTTGTCAAGGTATTGCAGGCGCACGAAGGAGCCTTGACGTGTGAGAAGATATCTTTAGGAAAGATCACATTCCGATATGGCGAGTATAAAGCTGTGATCGACTTCAGCGCACCGAACAACAAGATGCGACTCATCCTGGAAGCAAACAATCCTCATCTTGAGATTGCCGATTTCCTGGAACAGATTCTTAATGGTTCGGAGGGATTGAAGGGTGTGAGTACCATGCTACCACTTACGCTCCCGGTTCTGAAGGGGTTGAATGCTGTGAAAGCTGCTTGGATGGCGGTACCCGGCAACAAGGGCGAGGTCTTCGTCACGAGTCGGGCGTGCGATTGGCATCTTATCCAGTACACCATCTTACCTGCCACTACGGACCCCAGCTCCTTCCCTCGCGGCCGGAGAGAGAAGATGGAGATTCGACTGCGCCAACGAAATGGCGTTCCTTGGTGGTACCTTACGCGTGTGAGGAGTGAGGCGGTGGAGGATGATCTGGATCGGGCGTTGAGACCGGTTTGGAATTCGAGCGGACGCGGGTATGTGGGCATGCGGGTTAGTGGTGTTGCGCAGGCGGAGGGGGTTGAGGAGTTGATTGGGAAGATGGATGGTGCGGTGAGGGAGTTTGCGAGTGGGTTGAAGGTTGTCCCCAGACAGACTGCTATTCTGCCCCCGCAGAAGGTTAGACCGGGGATGATGGGACAGGGCCAGCAACAGCAGAGAGGGGGGATGGTTACGCCAGGGCATAGTCAGGGGAGTCAGCAGGGACGAATAGGGAATCAGAATTCGCAGCCACGGATGAATCAGGAGGTTGTGGAGATTGATTGATGGGGTGCTGGGGATGGGGGAGTTGCGTTGTTGGATGATTTTGAGCATTTTCGAGGGATGGTACACAACACAATCGCATTGAAAAGGCGCCGGGGGGTCCTTTCTTTTCCTACTCGGAGGCAGGGGCGACTACGATATGATGAGGCTACCGGGCTACCGAGCTGAGCCTCTATTGCTCTCTTGTCTTTTGTTACTACCTTTTTTTGAAGAAGGGGTTGGGGAAACAACACCCTTCTACTTTTTTCTCTTTTTTGGGGCGGGGTCTAGTCTAATCGACTTTTGCAAGGCGTTGAAGGTTTGATGGGGATTTGTGTGATTTGTCTTTATTTCTACTTTTTACACGAGGGTCCAGATGTTCGTCCTGGGTTTCTCGTAACAATTTTTCTCTTCCTTTTTGGCGTTTGTGTGCCCCCTTTTTTTTGGCGAGGGTGTGAGTGATAGGACGTGGAGCAGTCGCATCCTACGGTGTGTGATTGGTTCAGGAGATTGGTAGTAGATGGGATTCGGAGGTGGGAGGGTGAACCAAAAAAAAGGACAAGGAATGAGAGGAGAGGAGAGGAGAGGAGAGGAGAGGAGAGGAGAGAGGAAATTGGGGATAGGTAGTTCCAGCTGGCCTAGTGATACGATATGATACGATAGAGCAAAATACTGAAATGCGTATAAAAAAAAAATATTAAGTATATAATCAAAATTTGTGCAGCTCTTCTCTGTGGTGACTTCGTGGTGCTTGCCTGTCTGACGTCTCTTGCGGCTAACACGGCCCCTTTCTCTCTTGTAGAAAAGGCTCATGGGCGGAAGTTTGGGAGAGGTGACCTCTATCCGATTAAACAATATATTGCATAGTAGAGTGTGGTGTTTCGAGGGCTGGGTCTGTTCTTGGGGTTGTGAGACAGAGCTTTGGGGGGTAGTTGTGGAAATTGTTTAGGGTAGGGAGGATCTGAATTTTGAACAGGTTGAGGGGGCTTGCTGTCAAAAAGGTGTTCAGTGTCAAAAGGGTGTTTACGGTCGTTTTATATCGAAACTTCGGATATCTAGCCGAGAGTAGGTGATGTTAGCGGTGTAGTCAGGTCGATGAATTGGTCTCACTGATGGTCTCTCTTGTGGGGGGTTAGAGAGAAAACTTTCTTGCATCCGATGGGTTGGCTTTCTTTAATGGTAGTGTGTAGCTTGTACTGTGCGAGGGCACCAAGTGCGGCAGCAAATACTCAAGTGACTTTTCTTTCTTTCGTTGACTGGCTTGGTCTAGAATAATAAAAACTGCGTATAACAGTAAATATTAATCAACAAATAGCTAGCTACTATGCTATAAATGGAATACCAAAAAAAAAAGGCGCTAAGTCTCTCATGGTCTGATGTTAATTTATTGCACTTGATTATTGTGAGTTTTTGAAACGTTTTGGGTTAACGTAAGATAATTAGTTACTGGTGCATTTATTAGTATGATTTCAATTTTTTTGGGTGGGTTTGGGTGGTGAATTGAAGGAAGGGGTGGTGATTCAGGGGGGAGGAGAATAGGGTAGTGGGTTATAGGAATTTTCCGGGTAGAAAATCTTTTTGGGTAGGTATAGCCTCCCTCTTACTCATCATTCAATGGCAATTCCTGTAATTATGCGAGGACGTTTAGAATTGCGGAAAGATTGAATTGTAAAAGGGAAGTTTTCTAGGCGTTCTTGGAGGAGAAAGCAGTAGCATCTAAGGAGTGGCGGAGTGAATCCCTGGAACTCCTGGTATAAAAGCAACACTCGTGGTACAAACTTCTGGCTTGTCAATTGATCACAGCGAAAACATTTGCCAATTCCATGGTCGACCGCAACGGAGGCTCACAAAGAGCGAGGGAGGAAATTGCTCTCATTGCTGTGAGGGGGGTGTTCTGAATAGATGTCCGCTTAATTTGCTAGAATATTTGATGAATGGAGTTTATATGTTTGGCGGTAGGGGCTGATTTGACGGCAAGGTTTTAGATAGAGAGGATAATTCAGATGAAATTTTCATAATGAGGAGAGTTTAGAGCAATTCACTGTTACCTAGTATACGAGTAGAGTTTGTAGCGATTCGCTATAAGCAAGTAGGCAAAAGCAAAAGAATGCTCAGCGCGCTTTTGGGTTCTAGGTAGTCATGTAGTTCTTAGCGAATAATAGTCTTGTTCAGTAATATTTGAAGTAGGGAGGAAGAATTATAGTTAGAGAAAAGCTTACTTGAAGAAGAGAGTTTTTGGGGTGCATACGTCGATACTTAGGTATAAAGAGCTGTATTGAACCGATATCAAAGCTAGATATTGAACTATGGTATAAAGGTACTCCATAATCCACGGTGTAGAAGATACCTACATGGCGTTCGAAAGACTCGAACGTAACGGGATTGCCGCTCCAAATACTATGATCATAACATATTACTCGGAAAGAGTTACTGCTCTGTGTCTCTTCTTCAATTACTATCTACGAGCTTTCAATAAACCTTGCATGAGTTTATATACGAGTTATATTGGTTGGTGGTAAGTTAGACAAGTGATAGGAGGTTTGGTAAGCGAAGCTTGGGTTGTCGGAGGTAGAAGTTTATTCGGCTGTAGGAAGCGATTCGACAGCAAGGAACTAGAGGGGAAATGGAGTGGTTTGAGAGAGAGACAATGCTAAGAGAGTTTAGTAGTTTGTGGTAGAGTTGAGATGTTGACATTGAGAGAAAAGACGCGACGTATATAATAGTGTAATAGTGATATATGTAGAGGAATGATTAAGAAGGCAGAGCTTTTATAGTCTTGTTCTGTGATATATGAAGTTAGTGAAAGAGGAAGTGTAACTAGAGGAAAGCTTACTTGAAGTAGGAGAGAGGTGTTAGGGTGAATACATGTAATAAATTACTAAATTTTATCTTTAAGCTTTAGCGCAACGTGTGTTCAGCAGCCTACACAATCGAAATAAATCCTTAAAGGTGTTCGTTTCGAGAGATCTTGGGGCAAGACAATTCCAAGGATTGAGAGGTTTATTTTGTTAATTCTACTTTTTGTATGTTACTGAAAGCAGGTTAAAATATAACTTCCTCGTTATAAAAAAACCATTCCGTGAATAGATCTTTTAAGGTGAATACAAACAGTTTATCTTTATTTACGATGAACCGCATTAGACTGCTATAAAATTAAGGCCTTGTTTTATAGTACCAAAGGTACTAGACAATCCACAGAGTGGACAACGCGCATAGGTCCCGTTTCAAACTCTAGCTAAGAACTTTCGACTTTCAATGGACGTAGTATGGTTTTTAATACTGGTTGTATTAGTAAGTACCAGGGAAGAGGGTAAGCTATAAGAGGATGTGGTGAGTGAAGTTTGGATATTCGGCGGCAGGAAGTGATTTGACGGCAGGAATTAAGTTGATGGTAGGAATTGATTCGACGGCGAGTAGCGTACCGCTCAGAAATTCGAAATTCAAGCTCCGATCTGCTGCCTCTTCAGACGAATGCAGCTCAGACATGCCGTGTGGTCATAGTAGAAACTTTGGGGACAATTATATTGTAAGTGTTGTCATCGTCCCATTGAACAACTTATGGGCTGGGGTCAACTCTCCTTCCACTTCATTTTGATGCAAAACGTCGAGTGGCTTTTAAGGAACTGTCATTGCGACATATTTCGTGCCTGGGAGCCAGAGTCCTACAACTATTGTCAAATTGTTGATGTTGGAACTCTTCACTTATAGCGAGAGAAATTCACTAGTGGTTTATAAAGCTAGCTACATTATCAACCTCTCCAACTTGAGATATCAAAACTAAGATGGCGAAAGGATGGGAAAACAATGTGGAGAAGTCTTCCCACATTGTTTTTTGCCGGTGAGTAGAAGAGTTGTTATAAGTATTTTGAATGTACATAGATGGCAGATTCGGTGTCCCGATTGCTCCCGATTGCTCCTTGGAATCTGAATTTCAATATACTGTTGAAGAAAACTATAGTGTCCAAGAATTATCTATTGTCGCTTTATTTTTGAAATTCGGATTTTGGTTCAGGGGTGTAAGGGAAGGGGTCGAGAGATAGAGGCTTGGAGTTCGCGTGAATATTCGATAGGCTAGAGTAGATATCAGGACTCACATTTTTCCTTCCTTCCTCGTCCCCCTATATACATGTGGGTACATATTCCATGTTCATCATCTGCTCTTTTTTGCTTAGTTTTTTTTATTTAAAGGTGTGGTAGAAGGCTGTTAATAAAGATATTTTCGCTGAAGTGTAAGGTATAATATACTGTTACTTCTATTTTCTAGGAAATCTCATAAAACCGAACCTACCTCTGAAGTTTTATACTTGGAGCTGCCATAAATTCTGACAAAATCGGGGGATGACCGGTAAATCTCGAGCAGCGCTTTGGAATTCCCAGCCTTGCTTATCCTGAACCCCAGGATAAGAAAGAATACCCCCTCCTATTATAATTGGATGGGATAGGATGTACCCAGGGATAGGCTGGATTAGGAGGGATAGGTGTAAAGGGAAGATTGGATTGGCTAGGAAGATAAGAAAAAAGAGGGATAGGAGAGAAAAAGAAGGTAGAATGGGAGCGGGATCGGCTGAGAGGGGTTTCTAGTATATGAAATTAACGTGTAAATTACTTGCCCTACCTTGTTTACCTTATCCTTGCCTATCCTGCCTCCTGGGGTAGGAAAGGCTAACAGAGCAATTAGAATAGGATAGGAGTAGCTAGGAATGCTAAAACAAGGAAGATATGATAATGAAAGATAGCGGAAAAACCAAGGAAAGGTACAGGAAGGAATAATAAGGAAGGGTAGGGGTACTAACTCGGCTGGCAAATCTGGAGCGCTGATCTACAGTTTCTCACTTTCAAGGTAAGTTTGAAGAATTTCAAGTCATCTTCCTAGCATAGAAAGACATTAGACCCTTACTGTAAATGGCACACCCTGGTACCCAAGAAGATGACAGAGTTCGCGTGCTCTCAAATCCTGCCATTTTAAAAACCAGACAATGTGTAGCTCAGCATCAACACAATTGGTCAAACATCGGTCATTCCTACCAATAGTTATCTTCTAAAGGTGGTTTTTAAAGGTTCTCGGTAGTCTGGAGTCTATATGATAAAGGAGTAGAATAGGGAGACAGAAAATTCGAAACCACATAACAGGGAGCAACAAATAAGGGGCGTTTCGAGCTCTGTAATTTAGCTTACGCTGCTGAAAAGTTGAGTTAATATTCGAAAGTAAGAATTGCTCCAAAGGTGAAAATGTTTTCAGTAGTGGGTAAGCCTTCGTATAAGCTTTCTCTCAGAGGTTTCTCAAAAAAAAATTAAATATTGAATGATCCTGTCACTTGAAATGAGCGAGTCGATGGAGAGTTTTACGGCAGGACGCATGTATCGCACTCTCTACAACGGAAGTTGAGTCTAGTTAGAGACTTGAATTGGACAATTCCATTTATAGGAATTAAAAGGGAACATTCACTAGTTGTGTTAAAAGAAGGTGATGAGCAGCGCAGTACTACCTTTGTCTTATATATAATTCAACTCCACACTCTTTCCATTTTCTATTCATATCATGTGCCACTCTTTAGTCTTTAATTCATTGCAAAATAACACCTCTACCAATCACGTAAGCTATTCGTTATCAAATCCGTCAGCTGATGAGCTTTGGCGGACCATATAGAGGATTCTAGAAGAGACCACAGGCTTTCCATTGTGTCAATAACAACGTTGTTTCTGCAGATCGTGATCTGGTTTTTGGTGACGCAATTGGCCCTCGAACCTCAATGATTTCGGAAGGAGATGAGAGCTGGAATTAGTCACAAACCACGCTCTATCAATCTACGCGATGCCCTGTCACTTCCCTGCCACCTTTTGCCATCGAAACTATAGCCACCTTCGAAAGTTCTTCTGCCTTCGTTTTGTGAACTTTCTCTCACTAATATTGCAAAAGTCATAGAAAGCTTTATCGCGGGCAACAGCAGTTTCAATCTGACTGCCAAGTCTTTACTTTAGTTGAGCAAAGACTTTCAGAAACTCATACTCTGGATTTCCTATTTGATAGCCACGAGTCGTAGTGGAGTTTTATGTCGAGAAGTGAGTACAGATCGTTACTTTATACCCCGGGAAGCTGATTGCATCATATGAACTATTCACCTGAATATTTACTTTCATTCAAGTAGGTGAGTTGACACGACGAGGAAGACGACGGTGGAGACTTTGTCTTCATTGGACAGGAGTCGAGGCCATCAAGGCAAGGCAAGTGATAGTGATGACGACGGGGCTTCTTCCTCTTCAGGCTCGTCCCGCGGACTACCGAAAGACCACTTTTCACCCAACGAGGGGACGTTCGAACCCATCACCAAATTCAAGCCACAATCCATCCTATGACTTACTGTCTGACTTGATTACCCGAAACTCCCTCGAATAGCCAGAATAAAACAAACGATGTTACTA